>JAAAKQ030502361.1:0-20346 GCA_010016005.3 Zanna intricata | reverse complement strand
AGATTGTACAAGACTACACTTCATTCACATTCATACACTTCATCCTCTGAAGTAATACCTTAACGGTAGTTCCGGAGGCTAAACAGATAAAAGAGATGTAATCTAACCCACCGGCTTGGTCTAGTGATTTAACTCGTCATCGCAGATCAGCTGATTTCGAAGTCGAGAGTTCTAAGAGTCAAACACTTATAATTATAAATCCTACTTATTATAAATTCTTATAAAGGCAGTTATTTTTATACGGATTTGAATACTAGGTCGTGGATACCGGTGTTCTTCGGTGATTGGGTTTCAATTAACTACACATCTCAAGAATGTTAGACCTGAAACTGAACACGACTACACTTCATTTACATTCATAAATATCATTCTCATTCATCCTCTGAAGTAATATCTCTCGGTGGTTCCGTAGGCTAAACAGAAAAGAGAGAGAGAGAAGGAGAGAGAGAATGAGAGATCTAATCTACTAGGTGACGAGGATGCCAGGACTTGTAGCCGATCCTGAATGTGATCCGGGAGGGGGTTTTTTTTCGGTTAGCTCGGAGATTGCGGTTTTCTTTCCGGTGGTTCTATAATAAGCCTGGCTGAAGTTTCTATCGGGTAATGCCGGACCTGTTGTTAATCGCTTCTTACATTCCTAAAAATAGTCCTGTTTAAAAGGTATTGGGAATATTTCTTTGATTTTCCTAATGCAAACTGCTGAAGACAGTCAGAGAGAATTTATATTTAAAATGATTTGTTGATATCGGATCTGCTTCTAAATCTTAAGGCGTTACGAACTTCCTAAAAACTGTTTTTTTGCATCACACCAATACTTTTGTGGTAATTAAATCTAGGTTGAATTTAATTTAATTTTACGGTGCTCTAGTCTGTAGTTGTATAAATATTTTCTTCCGGTTTATTTTAATTTATCGATAGTGAAGCATCCGTAATCCTGCTTTTTCGAAATTCCACTCGCTTCAAATACACATTGTGTTGTTTATATGCCTCCGTAATATTTGAGAGGATTAACTTTCGTCGATCATAATGACGTCTAATGTTAACATCATTCTGGATCCAACAGATTGTAAACTACGACTTCAGAAATAGACAAGCAGTTATATTTGTTTGGGTTATTATTAAAAGGATACATAAATGGTTATACAATGATTGTTGAAGTACATGACTTTTTGCTTAATCTTTCTTCTTAGTTTATACAAATTTTGATTGAAAGTAAAAATAAATATAATCGTTGTCCATCGCATTCACTCATTTACTACTATTTCTTGTTATGTTATATTAATATAATATTAATATTAATATAATATGTGATGTTTACGTTAATTCTAAAATCACAAAAAGTTGTAATTAGTATTTGTTACATAAATATGCTGTTGTAGTTTAGTAACGAATACGACGCTTAACTTTCCCGACTGTTTTTACTAATAAAGAAGAAACTAGTGAGTGGTGAGGGAGGGAGAGGGAGTGAGTGAGAGGGTGCGAGGGGAGAGAACATAACTAATAAAAAGAACTGGTTGTAGGTGTGCGTGCATGCGAGTAAACCGGTTTCCTTTAATCGGTACAGTTACTGTAAGATAAATAAACAGATAAAGATAAAGAAGGAAGTAAAGTAGTGCACAAATTCGTGATGGGAGTAAGCTAGGTGTACATATTTACACTCTTGTACAACATTCTCGAATTATACTTTGAGGAATGTTGTACGATTGTTCTTATCGATTACATCGTCTGAATTACTCAACATTCCTTGGCTTATGCGTTACTTAACTTCTATCGTGATAGGAATCCCGGTCAAAAGAGGTTTTCTATTAAATTTTTTGTGTTTTTAAATTTCACTTTTTGATTAGAGTTTTTTGAATGTTTATTTGTTTTTCTTTATGAGTAAATCCTCTCTAAAACCTATAACGTAACGTAACGAGAAAGGATGAAGCAATCGTTCAGATTTTCAAGAATATTAGTTATAAATTATCTGCCTTATTTTTTGTTGTAAGATTTTCTATATATATATATATATAATTTCCCCCTTTCCTTTTTTCTTTTTTGTTTCCCTACTTCCCAGCAGTTAAGCAAAATTCAGCTCGGGGGGGAGTGTCTTTTGCCTCTAATGGGCCTCTCAGCCCACCGGCTGTATGTCCAGCATGGGAGGTCGGCCCGCCGGGTATAGATCTTTTTTCGTGCCTTGCTTCTAACTTTAGGAGCGGGTGAACGGATTCAGCTATTCCATTTCCGAGCCCCGCCCCCTCTGTCGGGTCTCTGTCTTTCTTTGTTGTTGCCTACTCTAATTGGGAGTGCCGATACGGATACGAGCACCCCTCCCCGATCTAGGGTTTTTCCTTTTTTTTTTTTTTTTTTTTTTTTTTGACTCGGGGTCGGGAGTCTTCGTGCCTTCTCACCGACGTCCATCCATGCGAATGTGGATGGGCGCCGGCTCTGCAGGAGGCTGTCCTTTCCCCCGTGTCATCATTAAGAAGTTAGATTGGCGCCGGCTCAGCAGGAGGCTTTCCTTTCCCCTCGTGTCATCACTAAGAAGTTGGCTACACTTCCCATTCCCGGAATTATCTGCCTTTGGTAATGAATATTTCCTTGATCTATTTCTCAGCGTTTTCCCATTCTTTTGGGCCTCTGAGCATGTATGGGATTATCATTTCCGGTGTAATTCCTTCCATGTTGAATCTTCCCGTAACTTCCCAGCGTGCGCATTGGAAGAAAGTATGATAGGAAGTGTCCTGCAATCCACAATACACACAATTCTGCCACTGTCTCCTGCCGAAACGGTACAGGTAAATATCAAAGTCTACGTGGCCAGAGAGGAATTGCGAGAGGTGATAACCCACCTCCCCGTGCCCTCTCACCAACCACGGTTTCAGCCTGGGGATGAGGCATCGGGTCCAGGCCGCCGTCCTCGTCTGCTCCCAGAGTTCTTGCCATTCGTGGTTTAAAAGGACTGCTGCTTCTCTTCTCGGAAATCCCTTCGTATGTTCTAGTCCATTGTCGGACTATCAAATATATTAGGGGTATCCCTGCAAGCACCCCCACCGCCGTTGTAGATACCACGCGGTAGGCATTTATGATTTTAATTCCCGCTCTGCGTTGGAACGACGCAGGATTCTGGTGTGCTTTTTCTTGTCATAGCCAAAGACCACGTCGGTACCGCGTATAGCAGCACCGCCGTTGGTGGCGACTAAAAGAAGTCTTCTTTTATTGGCCTTCGGTCCTCTACTCGCACTCATTAGTCTCCCAAGTGTTCTAATGACGCCTTCTGCCCTTTCCGAAACTTCCCGAATGTGGGGATTGAATAGTCCCGATTTTTCAAACCACAGACTCGATATTAAGTAATAAGTATTTCACTCGAGGCTGTGTAATTAGTCGGTTCCGTCCACTTATCCATGAATTGGTTGGGTACGTCTTCTTCCCACCATGACAATCGGCTGAGTTTTTGAGGTTCGAGTTCTAGTCTTTTCGCCTTAAGCCAATCACTAAAGCTTCTAATAGCGATATTGGCGTCTCTCTCAACATCCTCTTCCGTATGGCCTGATATTAAGACCGCCAGGTCATCGGCATACGCCAGTAGAAACAAATTTTGCGGAAACGTCAAACTAAGCACACCGTCAAAGATGAGGTTCCAGAGCAGGGGCTCAGCGCGGATCCCTGTGGTACTCCGCCCTGCATACTGACTGACAGCTTTCTGTCAGCTATTCCCTGTGATAAAGGAATTCATTAATGATCTTAGATATGTACTTATGTTTCTGTTTAGCAACTCCTCTCTTATGCTTGCCCAAGGGACACTGTTAAAAGTGTTGCAGATATCAAGGAGAACCATCAAGGGGATCTTTCTCGTTCTCCAGGTGCCCGCTCTGCACTCCTCTGCCCACATCAAAACTCGCCGCAATGCATCCACTGTGGATCGGCCTCTAATAAATCCATGCTGGGCATCCGACAATCCACCTCTTCTTCAATTTCTACCCTTAGCCTTTCGGTAATGAGTCGTTCATACAATTTGCCCAGGACGGGCTGCAGGCATATTGGTCTATACTTCCGGTCTACGCCGGGAGCAGTCGCTTTCGGGAGCAATATTAATTTTCCAGTCTTTCATTTCGTAAGGAAGTTGCCAGTAGTAAATGCTCTGTTCAAAACTTACAAAATCATCCATGGGTCAGCAATCGCAAGACCCTTGAGCAAGGCTCCTTGTATCCCGTCGGGGCCGGGGCTCTTTTTGACATTTGTTCGTGACACGGCCCATTTCAATTCTTCGATTGTAAACTGCGGGACATCCTCACACCTAACGGGAACATGGTGCTACTCTTGTCGTAAAAAGGTCTTCTATAGCATGAAGAGCGTGATCTCTAGATAATACGGGGAGGGGCGCACCGAACCTCTTCATGAGGATCCGATACGCCCGCCCCCAGAGGTCTTCGTTCAAATCTTCCACAAGCTTTTGCCAAGCCGCTTTTTTTTTTGCCTGTTTAGTGGCATAACAATATGTTTTGCGTGCATTCTTATACGCCCATTCTCTTGTTCCAATACCATTGTACGGTTTTGACGTATACTTTGCCAAGTGCTTCTCGTAGCAAGGGTCGCTATCTACAGTATCGCGATCTCTTCATTCCACCAATATAATCTGTTATGCAGCGCGCCATCGTGCGGTCGAACTCTATGGGACTCCTGGATTGTAAGGGGAAGTCTTCTGGGTCTATATCAGTAATCTGATCTACTCTGTTTATCACCGCATTGGGAAAAGTGCGGATATGCCTCACGATGGCTTCCAGTTCTTTCTGATTTGCGGCACTGGATCTCCTATTTGTATGGAGAATCTTATTCCTCTATAATCTGATGCGAACTCTTCTCCAAGTATGTTCAAGTCCGTCACATGGGGAAGAAACCTCTCAGTTGTAAGTGTTACATCATCAATTACTGATCCGGTTCCTCTGCCGGTGAACGTCGGCATTCCAGGTATGTTCAATGCGACCATGTAAAGGGTCCCCAGGAGGGTTGCTAATTCAGCACCTCGGTAAGTCGTCCTTTTTCCTCTGAGTTCTATAGCTTCCGCATTGAAATCTCCTGTCAGCACGGTTGGTCCGGAAGTCGTCCGTATTGTTCTCTCAAGATCCGACAGAAATTCCTCAAATCCCTCACCTTTGCATTTAGACGAGACATAACCATTTATTAACGTACATTTCTCTAAGGACACCTTAACTAATCTATGTCCAATTTTGACATCTTTGACAGAATATCTTGTTAGATACATTATATACAGCAGTATCTTTATCTTCGTCTGCAATCCATTCGTCTGCTTCTGTTATTCGTACATTACGTTCAGCTATCAAAATCCAGTCGAACGCTTCTTCTATGGCCGTTTTCATTACCAGGTCATGTGCAGCCCGTCTTCTGCTTACATTTAGTTCGACACTTCATGTTCGGTTTTGTCTTCCCGGCCTCTGCTCCGGTGTTCTTTCAGGTCACAGTCACGGCTTCCCGTACGGTGAGTTGCCTTTTTGCAATCCAGGTACTTAGACATCTCCCGAAAATCTCCTGTTTTGTGGTCCAGGCTTCTGCATCATTGACACATACGGTTACGAGCTAGTTCTGAACACGATACAGTCGTATGGCCCTGTCTCCAGCATCTATGGTATCGAATTTCATCTCTTCGTTCCTCTAATTTACAAGAGTGCCACACTATAATCACATGGTCTTTGTTGGTCAGATTTGCTGCCAAGCGAGCCGGTATGTGTACTGACGCCCGTTTCGTTTCACGTATGTCAGTCTAATCGCCGTGACGCGAATAGGGGTATCAGGTCCAGTTTCTGGATAGCTTGTTTAATTTCCTCTTCCGTAACATCTGAATCCATCCCCTTGATGTGGAGTATTGTTGTTTTTCTTTCTTCGGAGTTATCAGCTATCACGACATTTTTTAATTTTTCGTCTAGGCTTTTTATAAGATCTTCTCTATTTTGGAATGTGTTTTTCACCCTAATCTGCATTTCATCGGCTTTTCCTTTTTTAACAGATACTATTTCTTTGGCAAGGTCGGTTCCGACTCCAGCTTTTATTTGTTTCACCAAATCGGCGTAGCTTACGCCCGTCTTCTTCACGGTTACAAGGGTTGTTGGGGGGACCCTGGGTCTGGGTTGTTTTGTCTTTCCTTCTTCTTCAATTAAATGAATGAGGAGTTCTCGACTCTTCTCCTTTCTAGCCCAGAATTTCAGTAATTTGACGAGGGTGTTTACGTGCGTGCCATTATTGGCACAAAATCGTAGTTTGCCTGTTGCGATTCTTCTGACTTGTGAGCAATGCCAAGACAACCGATTCTAGGTCTCTTGCTTTCTGTTTAACCTTCAATGCGCAGCCTCTCAATTTTTGTTTTTTTACTCTGTATGATTAACGCTATGAGTCTATTAATCTCTTCTAAGTGGAATTCGGGGGGGGGGTAACGAAATACGGGGAGAAAAAAAATTCCGCCTGGTATGTGAGCTCAGTAATTAAGAAAAATTACAATCGTTCACTCACCGACTTTGATGAAAAAAATTCTAAGTGATTGTTTACTATTTGTATCTGACGTCTAACGCAAGATAACATTGGTCTAATAACTTAGAATAATTTTTCCAATAAACTAGAGGTTACGTCTCTTCTAATACATGGCCTCTTATGGAAGATAAATTACCAAATAAATAATTAATCCATGCACCAAAACTCTTAAAATTTTCTCATAATATTCACAAAACTTTAACCAACAAGCCCCAATCACTGAAATCAAAAAAATTAACCAAAAAACCCGTTCTAGTTAATGTCAAACGCGGAGTACACAGAGACGATCTATACTCTTTGAAGTCCACAACTCGACTATATATATATATATATGTTCACACACACACACTTGCGCGCGCGCAAACAAACCCACACCCACCCACCCATCCACATGGTTATTATTTATCATGATTCTATAATTCGCGCAAAAATGTTTTACCAGATGCAAGGTTGGAATCTATTCAATATCAAAGACTATTTTTTATTTGAGCTGATCGAAATTAGCTGTGCGACTTGAAAGAAGGGTTCCGAGGTTGCCTTTAAGTTTTTACAGACGGACCAGTAGTAGTTGCTAATATCACATCAAATAAGTTCGGATATTTTTGACCTTTTAAAAAATCTTTATCTCCATTTTCTAGTTATTGTATCAAAACTTAGTTGTAAACAGTTTTAATGCGAAATTTTATTAATGTAATCGTCCTCAAAGTTAGAATAATATTTTTTAAGCAAACGGAAAATTGAAGTTTGATTGTTTTTACATAAAGTCGGTCCGATGTTTTTTTGTTTACTACAAAATTTGATGACGCAATTAATAGCTGTAAATAAGCCAATTTAATTTCTTAGCAACTTAGTATACGTGTACATTTAAATGTATTCCAATGTTCTTTTTTTCCTTGAACTGCAACATCTAGCATACAAATGCGTTTTTTTCTTGCTCATTTGATGTTTAAGCGAAAGTTTTAAAATTAATTCAATTTTTTCATTAGCTTTTTACTGGAACAACAAGGCCTAAATTAATAAACGGTCGTGTAAGTTTTAAGAATCTATATTACAAGTGATTATTTCTGTTTAAAAAATGGTTTCGATAACCCGAATATTTTCTTGTTGTAATAACAGTTTATTTAAAAGACGAATGAAAGGATCTAAGTCTGAAAAAAAGAAAAGTCTAAAGGTAAAAGTGTGTATTTTAACATTAATTTAATTAAACCTCTATTGGAATTATTTAATCGATGTTGTGGAACTTGAAAATCTTACGCACAAAAAAAGTTCGTAAAAATCTTTACGTTTTCTTATGCATATCTGAAAATATATTAACTACATGTTATTTATTTTTAAATTGGTTTTTATAAAAACGTATAAAATAACTACTTTAATGGTGAATAAATTACTATTTTCAATGGTTTGTAGCAAAATTACTCTTCATGTTTTCATTTCTTTAGCCAAACTAGATTAAAGTATAATTTGTTGCGGTTCCATCCTCTCTTCCCCTCCCTTTCTCTCCCTCACTCTCTCCCCCTCCTTTCCAATTTTGCTCACGTTTGTTTTGACACAGTCATTCACTAAGAACGGTTAGTTATGCACCGGGGAAAGTGATTTAACACTAATTCTGTACAATAAACGCTGATAAATGCTTATTACATCAGTTAATTGTTTTATTTCGATTATTTTTTTTTATTACAATTATTATCTTTTAAAACTGTTTATTTTTATAGCAAGCTTGAATATCTTTCGTTTAATTAATAATAAATAAAAGATCATGAAAAGTATATTAAAGTTTTTTAAGTTTTTATTTTTAAATGTTCTCTTGTGATAATGCACCTTGCTGTTAGCCGTAACATATCTTTGAGCTTTTCGAATTAAAATTGGTTTTTATTTTCCTCAACGTTATGAAGTAGAATTTTACAGTAGTAGGAGAAAGCATTGTAATCGATCAAAATTTTGGCTACCTCGTGATTTCATTTTTTGACGTTCTTGGGAATGGGAAACTAATCTACTGAAAAACAAACTAGGTCTAATTCTCTCCTTCACTCTCTCTTCCTAAGCTAAAATTTGAACACTTTCAATTTCAGTGTTTTTATTTAAAGTTTGTTAAAATTTTAAAGCAGAAACACAAAAAGTAGTGTTGAAGATGGAGGGAGAAAAAACCCCCACGTCGAACTTAGTTGAGAGATAATTTTTTTTATTTTAAATACTGTTTTCGTATTTAACGAATTATTTTAAGATGCGTTTTACTCTCCCGGTAGTTAACACTTGTTAGCTGTACATTATACTGTACATTACGGCCAAATTTAGCCGTCATGGAGTTTTGCAGATATCGACATTTTATGACCCCTTTAATAAAAAAAAACACAATTTTGGCATTGAAAAATTCCGAAAGGATATATATGTGTGTAAAATACATATACACACTGCTTGATGATCTTGAGACTGAATGAACCGATTGGGATGTGGCATTGTTGACGTTTAAGTTTGCCTCCGAATCCCAAAGGGTTAGCAGTTTTTTTAATATAATTTAATACCTCTAGGAATTAAATTATAAAATACTTTAATGTATTTGTTGATTGTATTCGGTGTTATACAAACTCCCATAAAAAAAGTGGAGGCAAAAAGTCCTTTTTTCTTTTAAATCGTTTTTTAATTCTCTTGCTCTTGTACTAATTAGACGATTCCATTATGTTATTATGTCACTTTTGTGTTACGTATCCAGTCAATTTTAATCAGGGAAGGGAGATAAAAGGCCTCAGTTATCGTTCCGCTTAACTTCTTTAGACTGGATTAACGGATTTGTATGAACTTTCGTATGATGACTAATGAATATGGTTGTTGATGCCATTTAACTATGTCTTCGATATATGGATCAGTGGAGTGGCAGATACGGTCACAACCAGTGGGTTATGTATATGTGTTCCGTATCTCACATTACACTGATAACATAATTTCTGTTTCTTAGCATGCGATACATGTTTTTAATTTTTTTTTGATGCTGAAAAAACGTATATGAACTCAGAATCTTCCTAGTACCCACCATTTTTGAAAAAAAAAAAAATTAATTTTAATTATAGGATATTTTCATTTTTCAACGTATGGTTATCAATTTAAGCTCCTATATCGTATTCTGTTGGCTCATTTTTTTATTGTTTAAATTTGTTACATAATTTGTAAGCTCTAAAAAAACATGAATCATATCATAGTCACAAATTATGACATCATATCTAATACTGAAGAGTGAGCCCTCATGCAAAAGATTAATCATGCCTGTGCAGGTCAAAACATATAGCTGAAAACACATCTGTGTTTGTATTAAGCATTGGATTTAAGAATTAATTAATTTTGTTCAGTCTTATTGCTGTCTTAAGTTTGTTAACAGTGCAGCGTCATAATTCCTCGAAATTGTGTAAATGATATGGATCCCATTTGTTTTGTATGTGATGAGTTAAAAATAGAATCAAATAGAAAAAAACATAATGTAAATTGTGTAAATGATGTGGATGCCTTTTGTTATGTATGAGGTGAGTTTTGCCGTAAAATCGAATAGAAAAATATTATACCTTTAATCAAAAAAGCATATCATTTGTAATTTCAGTGTAAAATTGGTGATCAGGAGAAGATGTGGGCTTCTAACATAGTATGCACTAAATTTTCTGTAAATTTAAGAGGATGGCTGAAAGATACACGGAAGGCTTTGCCGTTTTGTGTACCTATGGTTTGGCGTGAACAAAAGGATCATGTAACCGATTGTTACTTTTGTTTAAAAAGTGTGTGGTATTTCTAACAAAAATTTAAACATACTGTTAAGATATTCATTGCAATTGCAATCAGGCCTGCATATCACAGTGAAATTATTCCAATTCCTGAGGCACCTGTGAATGTCTGTTTCGAAAGCAGCGATGAAGAATCGGGCAGTACTGAAGAAGACAAAAATGCTTTTGATTTTGAATTATCTTCCGGTAAGCCACATCTTTTATCACAAGGTAAATTAAATGACTTGTTTAGCAATTTAAATTTATCAGAAAATCAAGCTGAATTGTTAGGATCAAGACTGCAAGGTTGAAATTTACTTTCAAAAATTTATATAAAAATTTCGGGCTTTCGAAGTCGATAAAAAGAAGTTTTTCAATACTTTTTGATGAAAATAATTTGGTTTATTGCACAAATATTGATGAGCTTATGTCGCACTCTGGTTAAGTTCATAAACCTTAGGACTGGCGCCTTTTCATAGATCGTCCAAATATAGTTTAAAAGCGGTTCTACTACACAACGGTAACAAGTATTCTTTGATACCGATCGCTTATAGTATTAACTTGAAAGAGAAATACGATGTGATGAAAGATGTTCTTGAAAAAATAAATTATAAAAAATATAGCTGGAACATACGAGGGCTGTTCAAAAAATACATAGACAAACGTCATAAAACAAAATATACTTTATTTATAAGTTACATGACTGGGTCCCCTTCAAAGTACTCCCCTCCCCGACATACACACTTATCCCAACAGTTTTCCACTTTTGGAAACGGTCATGGAACGCTTTTTTTGTGATTTTCTTCAGCTCTTTCTTCGAATTTGCCTTGATCTCAGGTATAGTTTCAAATCTTCCTTTTAGATGTGTTTTGAGTTTGGGAAACAAGAAGAAATCACAAGGAACGAGGTCAGGTGAGTAGGGTGTGTGGGGAAGAACAATGATGGGAGTGTTTGACCAAAAACTCACGAGTTCTGAGGGCTGAATAGGCTGGAGTGTTGTGATAAAAACACCAGTCACCACTCTTCCACATTTCTGGCCTTTTCCGCCTGATAGCGTCTCGCACACGCTTAAGAACTTCGATGCAGTAAGTCTAGTTCACTGTGGAGCCTTCGGGGAGGTACTCGTGGTGGACAACACCCTCAGCATCAAAGAAAACTAACAACATTAGATCTTGGAATGAACTTGGCGAGCTTTTTTCGGCCTGGGAGTTGTTTGACCCACCCATTGGGACGATTGAACCTTTGTTTTGATGTCATAACCATACACCGATGATTCATCTCCTGTTATGATCCTCGATAAGAAGTTTTTATCTTCTGAACGTTCAAGCAATTCCTGACAGCTCTGGATGCGACGGGCTTTTTGGTCGTCCGTCATCAGACGTGGAACAAATTTCGCAGCAATGCGGTGCATTTCAATTTTGCAGTTAAAATCTCGTGACATGATTCGACTGATATCTCACACTCTTCAGCAAGCTCTGATAGTCAGACGTCGATATATCCGAACCATGGACGACGATTTTTTCGACGTGTGAATCGTCAGTTGAGATGGAAGGATGTTCAGGACGCTCATCGTCATCAATCAACTGACGGCCATCTTAAAAACGTGCGTGCCACTTGAAACATGTCGCACACTTCATAGCATCGTCGCCGTAAGCTGTCTGGAGCATATCAAAAGTTTCACTCGCAGATTTTTCGAGTTTAACACAAAATTCTACAGAAACTCTTTGCTCGTTCAATTCACTTATTGTAAAATCTGCCATATGACACGAACAGCACTTATATGAACTGCGTAGCTAAGCAACAATGATATTTCTGATTGGCAAAGTGCCTTGTAATCAGCTGATCTGTACGAAGATGGCGACACGAAGCGGATTTCCCTGCAACCAACTGGGCCCGAGCAATTCAAATAGTCTACGTTCTTTTTGAACAGACTTCGTATGTGGTTGTTTGAAAGTTATAGCTATTTTGTTAGGCATGCATTTAGGCTATACTAAGTACATTTCTTTTCTTTGCGAATGGGAGAGCCGAGCTAGGTAAACATTATCAAAGAGTGGAAGAAACGAGACAACTTAACTCCAAATGGGGAGAGTATTATTCATGAGCCCTTAGTTGAACGCTAGAAATATTTGTACCCCCTCTTCATATCAAGCTAGGATTAATGAACCATTTTATAGAAATGAAGAAGGATGGTCCCGGATTTTTGTACATCAGGCAGGAATTTCCGAATGTAAGTGAAGGAAAAATTAAAGAAGGAATATTTGTTGGCCCCTCAAACGGAAGTTGGTCAAAGATGATGTTTTTATAACTTTATGTTAAATAATTTATAAAGTACAGCTTGGGCTTCGTTTAAAGACGTTTGCAGAAATTTTCTCGGCAAACAAAATTTTTTGTTTCGAGAAATTTTTCTTGACAGTTACCACGAATATTGTTAATCAATTTCATACTTCATACAGAGCTATTGGATGTAATATACATTGAAAATATCTTTTAAATACATTTCCTCCATTCCCATCTGGATTATTTCCTGGACAACCTGGGAGACTTAAGTGATGAACACGGTGGACGTTTCCACCAAGACATTTCGGTGATAAAGAGCCACTATTAAGGGAAATGAATTCCTAAATGCTAGTCGATTACTGTTTGATAGTAATTCGGCATGTGCTTGAGACTATCTATAAAAGAAAATATCAGCGAAATCATTGTAACATATATGGCCATGCAAAATTATAAATTTTACAGATTTTTAATCTATTTTCCCATAATTTTTTTTAAGCGTAATTTATTTAAAACTAAGGGTCATAGTAAAGTATTTCCAGATCTTTATTGTATGAAAAAAGCAATTCAAGAAATGGTATCGCACTTAGAAAAAAAATAAATTTTTTATTAAAAAAGCTTATTTTGTCTATCAGTGTTATTATTTATTTTTTTTATAGTAAATATTCTTGATACATAGTTTTTATCTTTACTATTTTTTTTATGTAAATAGCCATAGTTGTTAAACTTTTTGACTTCTTTAGAAATGTTCCCTTTTTTAAAAGCATTTTTTTCATTAGATAATAAATTAGTTAAAAAATAACAAAATAATTAAAGTGCAAATGTTAATAATAATAATAATAATTTTCAAATTATTACTTGGAGAGGGATTAATTTTTTAAGCTCTATTCAAATGCCGAGAAAGACCGGCTCCATCACCCGTTTTATTACAGTAAATAGCTGTAATAAATCCCCTGTTTACCTACTCTTCTTAGATCTAGTAACGTAAAGTTTGCTTCCATTATTATTACGTGAATAATTTTAGGTTACGTGTTATTTGGTAAGTAGTGACGGAAAGTAATAATATTTGGATTCTCTTTATGTAATTATTTTTAGTTCGTTCAGGCATCTTTGGATCATGTTTACATAATTTGTTTTTTTTCTTTTCTCAAAACTTCCTCATTATCCCTTATTTTTTTTTTGCTCCTCCTGAAATTTTTTTAGGTTTTATTTTTCCTGAAACTTAGATTCATCAACCGATTTCCTAATTGTATCTCTTACATATATAAAACCTTCGTGTATCCTTTGTATTTCCTCGAGGTCTTTTTCTATCTGTTCGGTCCAGTTTGAGTTTTCTCTATTTTTATTTATTTTTTTTTTAATGTTTGGTTTGCAATTTTCGTCTTATTAAAAATGAATGTAATCTTCTATATTTATAACAATTTCTCTCTTTTCTGTACTTTTTTTTAAGTAAAGATGTTCAGCGTGCCTTACTTCGACAATTTGTAGCATTAAATGTGTTAACTTATTTTTATATATTTTATTTTTACGATTATTGATTATAATTTTATTTTTGCAGGTTGTGATGGCCGGTGGTGTGTATCCGTATTGAGGTGTCGCTGTTGTATGCGCGCGTGTCTTGTTGTTATTCGGCGGTGGTTGTTACTCGGCCTAGGTCGGGGTGCGTACTGCTCGTCGTAAACGTCGCCCGATTGTCGTCCGCCTGACCTTTAAGGCGTTGGCATAAGGCATTGGCTGTGGCTGTGTTGTTTATAATACACAACAGATTTTTATTCGCCGCTGTTGTTGTTCAATAGCGCATCCGAGACCATGAAAATGGTGCTGTCGCAACGTCAGAGGGAGGAGCTGTGAGTATATATAGAAAATTAAAAGTATTGTTTAATATCCTAGTATAATTTTCTTTGGCGGCCTCCGAGGCGTGAGTAGTGGCGTCTCGGCCTTTTATACGGAGGTCCCGGGTTTGAATCCCGGTCTGGCACGGAATTTTCATACGCTGCAAAATTGCCATTTCATCTCATCCTGTGAAGCAATATCTAACGATGGTCCCGAAGGCTAAAAAAAAGAAGTATAATTTTCTTTTACGTTAGATTTCATTACCTTACTACTGTAGCTGAAGTGACATCTAAATCTCTTCCGAAAATTACATCGGAAAAATGTAGAGTATTGCGTGCAAGGCGCTTTTTAAGGAAAACGACCGATGAAGTAATTTACCACTGCCTTCTTCACGAAGTCGAATGTACTGTTGTACATCGACACGATGAATCCACCGAATCGCAAGTGATATATAAGTAGTACGAACACTTTATTCACGAAATTGATTATTCGAATAATTTTCATTACTTTCAGAAGTGAAAACCGTTCAGTGTCTCATTTACCTCGGGTGGTTTACATACAGACACGAATATTTGAAATAAGAAATATTTGAAATAATATATCAAATAAGGGTATCTGAACAGAAAAATAAGCAACCTGAGAAACAACACAAAACTCACATCACCGTCTCACACATTATACCTCTATTAGGTATTAGAACAAACTGTAGTTAATATTATTATTTTTGTTGTAGGTCAGTGGAATCTGATAAAAACAGTTGATAGTAAATTACAGAGTGAATCGAAGTTCTGTTTTCACTCATACTTTTGGTTTAGTCTATTTGTGAATTTAGGCCGGAGTTACGGTTTAACGCGTTTTTCCATTTTTATGGAATTTTATCGTTCCGTAAGTATCCCATGATACTGACGGAACGAATGCGTGTACCGCATTACATATAAAGTATTTCTTTTTCATAAAATTATTAGTTTTAGGAGGTCTGACAACCTTCATTTGACAGGGAAGTAGTGAAATTCGGTGGAGGAGAAATTACTGTCTCAAATCCCTCGACACTTATTCTTCGTCCATTGTTGGACTACTGTCTCATCAGATAACCTGTCTTTATCTCGGCGACTGCGCGTTAGATAATTATCTCACATTTACTCTGATTTTAAGCGGTTTTTTTTTCAGACGTTTTCTACTACTACTGTATAGTATTATTATGTTTCTCAAATGCTTTATGAAGTATTTAAATGTTTGTGATTGTCGACAAACTTATTTTATAGTTTTCCCATCAGAGATCTAAGGAAAAAAGATAGTAAAATTATCCATATTTATATTGTATCCTTTAAAACTGTTCTTACGCAAATGTAAGATTATTTTTGACATTGGTATTACGATCTGTTACAATCGAAAATTCCTCTTTTTTCGTTTAATTTTCTCATCACGAAATCGATTTTTAGGTCAGTTTGTTAAATTGAAGTGAACGGGCTTGTTCATTTATACAACTATTAGTTGATTGTGTGAACCTCGAGGCCCTTTGGACCTTTTTCCTCCGGCTGCTAACAAAATTCGGTAGTACTAAAAAGTTACTACTATTCTTTGGATAAAACTTATATAAGTAAAGATTTTTGATGCCTCTGGGCCAACGGTTGGTTTTTTCCGCTACGACCGGCTTTACTAAATACGCCGGCAACATCCTTTTTACGTAATAAAATGTTGTATTGTTTTTCTTTGCTTGACTTAGTGAAAATACACCGTATCCTTTCATCGCTTAATATTTGCTGGAGACAAAAATTACGTTGTGTATGAAATACGATAATGAATGCAAAATCTGCCAATTGGTTTTTATTTGTACCGATGTAATCGAAAAAGAGCGGCGTATCTCATTTTTAAATTAACTAGGTTGCAGTCTGTTACTTCAATTTATTTTGGGAAATTCATACATTATCTGTATTAACATATATTGTATTCCGACTTTTTGAGATACATGTTAATAAGGCTAATTTACTAATTTTCCAACAGTTTACGAATTACAGCCGCCAACTTGATTATCAATTCGTGTTTTTCGGGATAACGTTCTCACAGCATGATGGTTTTACGCTGTATAATACTTACAGAGTACAGGGGTTGTCACTGTGTAAAAAAAAAAATTAACAGTGTTGTGGAACATAGGGCTAAAGTACATGCATTTCGTTGCACATAAACTAACAAATTTAGTAATCCATTAGAACAGTGTTAGTATCGCGTTTACGTTATTGTTAAAACGGTTAGCAGCTGTCCATATTGATTCAGCAGTTTGATATTAAGATTCCAAAAAAGGGTCAGCACTCAAGAATTACTTATGTAAGTACTCATTATTTAATATTATACTAGCATAATTACATGTTCTTGTTATGGATTATAAAGTAGTATAAAAATTAATTTAATAAAGAATATTAGATTGTAAATATCTTTAAATTTCAATTAAATGTAAAATACACGAAATCTAATCCCAAATACTGGTATATCAAATTATTGATCCAGCGTAATATTATTTGGGTCAAAACAAGAATATTTTGAACGCCATTCATCATTTCTTCTACATAATCGATATTTCTGTTAACAGATGGACGTTATAGTTTGTGTGATATAATACTCATATTTATTTTCGGTTTCTCTTTCGTTTAATATTATTGAAATATTGTAACATGTTATAATAATAGCATAATGGATTTTAATTATGCAACGTATTAAAAGTTTTTAAAATATACATTTGCATTATTATGAGGGTCGTTCAATAATTAGAGACAAATGGCTGTAGAAAAATTAAGAGCATTTATTCAATGATAATGGATAAATGCTACTCATTTTTACTCGACTCAGTGCCGCGTAAAAACCTTTTAAGAGAACAAAAAAAAAAGTTGATGGTGCGAGATCGGGTCAAATTGGTTGTTGAAGATATCTAAACAACTTCCGAATTGATTTTTGAATAGCTTCTCTTGTCTTGAGCGATATAGTGTGGAGATTATCGTACAGAAAAATTAACCATTTCGAGAGAGAACATAGTTCATATGTTAATGTACATATGGAATCATATGTCCATAAATCATTTGAAATATGATTATTAAATAATCATATTTATATAATCACAAATATGATTATATACCATTAAATAATATGATTATTTAATCATATTATTTATCGATTAATTTATTTTATTATTTTAATCAATTTATTGATGATCAATAAGTAAAAGTAAATTATTTATTGATTATTTAAATTGTTACTTCTGCCCGAGTTGCATAATGTTTATATAAAAGTCGCGCAATCTTATGTGCTTGTGGCTTTTTTTTACTAGTTGTACACCTACAGTGGATTTTCCACATATCCTTTGATATCTTTGTTATTATAATATATAAAAATTAACCTGTACACTAGTCGCGTTATATATTTTTCGATGCGTTTGAAAAGCCTTTTTATTTGCTTTACTGTAATAATCTCATTTCAAGGATAGTTTAATTTTACTTCATAACTTTAACTAATTAGTCAATTACGATAATTAATCTTCAGTCATTTTTTCCGCGTTTCACACTTGCAAAAAAACTCTTAAATTTGTTTGAACTGCCTGATAACAAATAACTGTTTATTACCCTGAGTAACTTTGAATCTGTGGTTTTTATATGTTGTCAGCCTTTTTCCAAATAGAAATACTAGCTACTTTACTGTAATTTAAAAGAAATTTAAATCCAGTATATTTTTTCTAATTTGATGTTATTAAAATAATTATTATACTTAAAATAGCTAATAATAAAATAAACTTTTATATAAAAATTGCTCTAATCCTACGAGGAAATTAAGGAAAAATAAGTTACTTGTGTTAAAAAAAAAAGCGAGTTTCACTCAGGTGTGAAGTTTTTTTTCTGTCTAGCCTCCGAAACTACCGTAAGATATTACTTCAGAGGATGAATGAGGATGATATGTATGAATGCGAATGAAGTGTAGTTTTGTATAATCTCAGGTCGACCACTCTTGAGAAGTGTAGTTAATTGAAACCCAACCACCAAAGAACATTGGTATCCACGATCTAGTATTTAAATCCGTAATAAAATATTACCTTTACTAACTAAAAAACTACCTTTACTAGGATTTGAACCTTAGAACTCTCGACTTCCAAATCAGCTGATCTGCGATGTCACGTTAACCACTAGACCAGCCCGGTGGGCCCAGGTGTGAAGTCGAGTTTATTAAAAGTAATCAAAAAGGCTACTTTTCTTTCAGCCTTTTTTTTAAACTAAATTTTAAAAAGAACGAACCGATTTCAAGACGCAATTTTTCAATTCAGTAGAACCGTTATAGAATGAGTCACAAATCATTTAAAAGATTAGGTTTCTAAGTTTCAAATAACTAACCGCATGAGCACGTTAGTATTGTGATCTCAAAACGGCGAATCGGCAACCCAAAGGTGTTCTGTGTTCTCGAGTTTGCGGAAACAAATTCGTTAGACATGGTGCAGCGTGCATTTCGAAGGCGATTCGACATTAATCCGTCTCTCTGAAGAACACTAGACTGTGATTTCGACGTTTGAGGAGACTGGGTGTCTGTAAAAGAAAAGGTCTAGGACGACCCCGGGTTTCGGAGGCACAAGTGGAAAGAATTCGTGATGCGTTTCAGCGTAGCCCACAACACAATTTTGTTGGTTTTTAAGTCACAAATCGAGCTAGCCATCGTCAGCTTGCCAATTCCTCAACAGACTGTCGTCTGCTAAGATGACGTCTACATATGAAACTTTACATACTTTATTATTACTTTACTATTATACATACTTTACTATTATGAAAGCGCTCGTTGAAGCGCTTTCATATAACGACAAAATGAAGGGATTGGAATTTTGTGAATCGTTGCTGGAGAAAGTGGAAGATGAAATTTTCATTTCACGTTTAATTTTTACTGATGAAGCGACCTTTCACTTAAATGGCACAGTCAATCGTCATAATGTTCGTATTTGGGGATTGGAACCCCTATATGTAACAGTCGAGCACGAGAGAGATTCTTCTAAGGTGATTTGTGTTTTACGCAGCACGTAAGGACAAGGTTTACGGTCTCTTTTTCCCAAAAGGGAACAGTAAACCTTTATTTCCAAGTGTCTCCCACCTTGGAACACCTTTACATGACAAATCTTTCTCGACATGCTCCAAAACTCGTTCTTCCAGTTATTATAAGCAGATTCAGATGACTTCATTTTACAACGAGATGGACCTTATTGGGACCTATTGGTACGAGCGTTTTTTAATAAAAATGTACCCCAACAATGGATCGGTCGAAACAGTGCTGAAAATCTCTTTACACTTGACCTGCTAGATATCCAGATTTAATAGTATTTGATTTTTTTTTGCGGGGATATGTTAAAGACCATGTTTTTCGTCCACCCCTACCCACGTATATCGATGACTTAAACATAGAATATCAACTGCGATCGACTTGGTGAATCGTGAGATGTTGCCATACGTCTGACCTCTCAGATTTTCTTATCGCTTGGGTGTTATTCGTGCTGCTTCTGGTGGTCATATTGAACACTTTTAAGACAGGAAGTGATGCTTGATTATGACTAGAGTACATGTGATTCGGTAAGAATTTTATATTAAGCTTCCTTATTAAAATACTAAGTAATGAAATCGGTTCATTCTTTATGACTGGTATACGAGTACATATTTATCATAAATTATGTTTGACAATCAGAATTACCTATTTTGATCTATCTAGAGCCATATTGTTTTTACATCCGTGTCCAAACTGTTATTCAATTTAGATAAAGTTTTTATGTGTATTGTTTTGTCGATGAAATATAAAGATAAAAAAAAAATCCGGCGCCTCGGTTACGTTTTTCGAAACGGGTTAGCAAGATCGCTCTTAGGGAAAGGAAGTCATAATATTTTTATACAAACAACTTCTTTTTTTTGTCTTCAGTCATTTGACTGGTTTGATGCAGCTCTCCAAGATTCCCTATCCAGTGCCAGTCGTTTCA
>JAAAKQ030502360.1:0-24040 GCA_010016005.3 Zanna intricata | reverse complement strand
TGTTTCTATTACTAATTGCGTTATATTTACTGAACAAAAACCACGTTTTTTAATTATTGATATATATATATATATATTCAGTAAACTCATTTAAACCAATATCCGCATGAGAATTTCTTTATCAGAAATTTCCTTGATTTGTTTCTTTCATATTAAAGGATAATTTTTTATCCTTTTGATAGGTTATTAATTTAAATTAGTGGAGATATTGAAAATAATTTGTTCAACTTTGTCGAAATATTACTACTTTCTTAATTATTAAAAAAAAAAAAAAAGAAAAAAAAAGAAAATGCCTTAAATGTTACATTGTTTGTTCTGTTTATTGAATTAATAATAATAATTCTACATTTACAATAGTATGGGTCTGTAGACTGAATGTTTTGTGCGTGATTATTGAACGTTTATTTTAAAATTCAATCAGTAATCTATTATAATTATCATTCGTGGCATTTCATTTAATTCCATTTTTATTTTCAGATGGCCTATTTTCACTCGTTTTTTTTATTTTTTATTAATCTCATTTTATTTCAGTTATTTACTTGTTATGATGTTGATTTTTTTATTTTTTTATTTTTGAAGTAGGTTATAAAGGTAAAGTGAATAATGTACTTTTTCCATAAAATTTATATAAACCTCTTGCTTCAAATCATTTTCTTTTATGTATTATTACTTCTAATTTAAATTGATTGTCCTTCTGATTGGTTTGTTATTTTATCCGTTGGTGTTTAAATATCGGCACTGTATTAGGAGTGGGTTACTTAAACATGTGACTGTTTCACTCTGTTATAAGGAAAAGAAATCTAGAAATCAAAAGTAAAAAAAAAAAAAGATGGAAAACTCATTATATTTGTCATAATTATCTAAGTCATTTTGTCTAATAAATTTATATTCATTTCACTCTTTGTGAATGATTTGTTAGTTCGGCACAGAATATTTGAAATTTTCTATTTCTTTCAAAATTTGTTTTTCTTTTAGAATATTTATCTGTTTTCTTCTTATCTATCCATTTTATGAAAAAAAGTTTTTTTTTTTTTTTTTTTTTTTACATTGAAAATTTATCAAATTTTATTTACTCTCTACCATTATTTACTCGTACTTTAAAATGGAAGAAAGTATGATATAAACAAAAATATAAATTAGACTACACTACTGGTGTGAATAGTGTAAAAAAATAGGTTTTCTTAGTTTTTATGTATCCTTTACTATTATTTTATTTGGATAAAGATGAAACAAGATGTTGGCAAAAAAATATGAATCATACTAGATGTATATCATTTCCCTGTTTTTTCCTGGTAAAATTTTTTTTTTTTTTTGAGAATCAAAGAAATCTCTTACAAAATATATTTTAATCCGATTGGGTATTAAAAATTAAGGAAAAACTTATAAAATTAAGAGCAGGTTTAGTTATTTATTTTTAATGTTGTCATTTTTTACATTTTTTTTTTTTAATTCTAACTAGTTTGTTTTATTCTGTTTTCGTGTGGTTATTATATTTCTTTCGAAAGAGCTTATCTAATAAAATACGTTAGAATACTATTAATAACGTAATTATAATATAACGTACTTAACTTTAATAAGGATGTACTAAAACGATGTGGGAAGATTTATTTGAATATACTTATATATATATTTATAGACACTATATCTTTTTAATATAATATCGATAGATAAATGTTTTATTAACACCACCATTTTTAACGCTTTTTTTTCTTTAGCATTTTCCTATTAAACCGAAGTCTGAACAGTGTCTGTTAAAATAGAAGCAGTGGCGGTTCTGTTTGTTACTATAATGGGACCTATACTATCGACAAGGCTTGTCGCCGCGACGCCGACATCCGTCAATAATTGATCCATACCTCAAACACCCGCCTAGTGTTGCTTCCCTATGTCATGAATTAAAATTCTCTATCGATCTTTCAGTTTTACTGATTTTTCACGCCTGTACTTTATAAAGCTATGTAAAGCTTGTGTTATACGTACCTTAATAATCCGTTTGAATCATTATTATTTTATCTATTACATTGAAATTAAAAAAAAAGTTTTAAGAAGGTTATTGTTATTTGTAAAAATAAATTTTATTATTTATAGTATTATATTTTTATTTTCATAAATATGGTGTATGAATGTCGGCATAAACGTTTTTCTAATACAAGGTTATGTTTTTTTTTTTTTTGTTTTTGTTTAGTATTTAAAAAAGTTTTCTTATTAATTATTATTATTATTTTAAAAATAGAGTATTGATTATATTTTTTTAAATTAATTTCATTTTGGTTTAAATTATTTATTTTTTGTCTATTTAAATATTCTATTTATTATTGATATAAACGGAAAAATTAAATTAATCCACATGTTGTTTTAATATACAAAATCACACATATACAGCTGGTTTTTTTAAAATGTAAAATTAATTACTTTTAAAAGTTTTCGTAACTGGTACTGAATCAATAATAGGACAGGCAAATAATCTTTTTCGATTTACAAGAATTATCCAAAGTTTAAATATCATTTGGAATATAATGCACAAATTTTCTTTCTAAGGAAAGCATCTTCTATAATTGTATATTTATAAATAAAAACAGCTATTCCTATAAAATAGAATTAATTAAACATTTTTATTAAAAATGGCAATTAAAAATGATTCCTCTAAACTATTTTGTTTTCAAACTCAAAAGAAACAAATAAATGAATACAAAAAACTTCATACAAAAAAAAATTAAAACAAAAAATTAAAATTAATACAGACAAATTAATTAATTTTTCAAATATATGTTGTAAAATTAATTAATTTTGAAAGTTTTC
The DNA here is from genome assembly GCA_010016005.3 of Zanna intricata. Taxonomy (NCBI): domain Eukaryota; kingdom Metazoa; phylum Arthropoda; class Insecta; order Hemiptera; family Fulgoridae; genus Zanna; species Zanna intricata. The sequence goes on along the minus strand of JAAAKQ030502360.1, from coordinate 21,241 downwards.
GTAACTGGTACTTAATAATATGTTTTTTAGAAAAATAAATTTTCTTACCTGGTTTTCTAGATTTACTAATAAATTTCTGAAGTTTTTTGTATTCATTTATTTGTTTCTTTTGGGTTTGAAAAACAAAATAGTTTACAGGAATAATTTTTCATTGCCATTTTTAATTAATTCTATTTTATAGGAATAGCTGTTGTTATTTATAAATACACAATTTTAGAAGATGCTTTCCTTAGAAAGAAAATTTGTGCATTATATTCCAAATGATATTTAAACTTTGGATAATTATTTTAAATCGAAAAAGATTATTTACCTGTCATTAAAATGTAGTTTTAATCATTATTTTTATGTTAATTAGTAAATTACGTGATTAGATTACAAATTTTGTTAGATTTAATTAAAAAAATTACTTATACTGAAGACTAATTTAGATTTTTTGTATACTTGTTTATAAAAAAAAAAAAAAAAATGTTTAAGCTAAATGAAATCCAGTATAAAAAATGTTTCGTTGTTTATCTAGATTTATTCGTATTTTTATTGATTGAGTGGCGTACATTTTCCCTTTGAAACAGGATTTTTCCATTAGTCCACTAAATTTTTGATCATGTTATTCGCAAAAAAAAAAAAAAAACGAGCGTTTCTATTTATTTTTTATATGATTACGTATCTTTACAAATTTGATTCGCTTTCATTAGTTAGTTAGATTTTATTTATTATTTAAAAAATTGTTTGCTTATTTGTATTGTTAATGCTTTATTGAGTTAATACTAAAGCTCTATAAAAATTTTAATATAATAAATAAATAAAAATTCAACATAATGTTCTTTCATTATTATTTTATATAAGTAAACGAATTATTCTTTTTAAAAAGATTTTGAATTGTCTTTTTTCTTAAATTGCATAATTCAACACACACAATCAATCCTCTCCCTCTCTCCCTTATTCAAATACACACAAAACCTTTAATTTTACTGACTATTACTTAACTTATGGTGATTCAATAGAAAATACTGAAGTAAATATAATTGTAAAATTATAATTTATCATTATTGTTCAATGTAAACATCATGGCTTTTCACTTTGTCCTAGGTTCGTTACCCACTAACAATGATTTTTATCGTTTCCTAATAATAAAAGAAGCTGGCAAAGTATTGCTGAGCTTTTAGCTATTAATAATAAGTTAGTACCAAAAAGCAGAATACATAGCTTTTAAAGATAAAGAAACAAATTTTAAGAAAAAATTTCTAAACGTATTCATATATAGTTTAAGATTATAAATTTGCTTAAGTAAAGTTTTTTTCTAAATCTAACACCCCCTCGTTTAAAGGCTAAAACTAGAACGTAGAAAGTTTCAAAAAACTTTACTGGATTTAACGTCCGAAGTTTATAATTTTGGAAAGTTGTAGATATTTTATGATAGCCCTATTATATGATGTATAAAATACAAAACATTTTAAATAGTAAAACCGAAGTGGGATACAGCAAAAAAAAACTAAAAGCTTATATTGCAATTTTAAGATGTGGGGGTTTGTCTTTTGAAAAAATTTTTTGTCAAAAAAATAGATTATAAAAAAAAATATATTTTATATATATATATATACATAATAATTTTAAAAAAATAAATTATTTATACATACAATTTAGGTAACAAATTTGCCGTAGTAAAAGTTTTCATAAAGTGCCTCTGAAGGAAATTGGTTTCTTCTCAATATCCCTCCACCGCCTGAACGAATGTTTGAAAAAAAAAAGAAAAGAATATGAGATCAATGCACCATATATAAAAATATTTGAGCCAGATATGAAGAAAACTGGTTTGTTAATTCTGAGATTACACAAAAGCAGTGCGACGCATATCTACGGTCATTCATATGTATTTAAGTTTTTTGTCTAGATGAACCATTTGAACCCTAAAACGCTTTGAAAAATACTCGATACCCAATTTTTGACTTAACCACCATATTTTCCGTTTTAATATAGCTGTTCTAGTAGTTTTCCCGGGGAAATTAGTAACAATGTGACGGATAAAATCATCCACTTATAGTTAGTTATAAGATTGAATGTTCTTTTTAATACAAAATCACTTTGTTTTTAGAATCGTTGTGTGTTTGTGTGTACTACTGAAAATAAATTGATGAAAGTTTGTATACACGTTCTTCTTACCGTGTAAGTGCACACTAAGAAAGAACTTTTTAAAATTCCCAGTTTAAAGGGTTAAAATGGAGTAAAAATGAAATTTATTTTTATTTTTTGGAAACAAATGTATATATCAACTTGATCAATTTTAAAGTCATTTTAAATTCAATTTTAAAGTTTTCTGAATTATTTTAATTCTTTTTTTTTTATCGATGACAGATATAGATATAAACTTGATTTTTGGTGTGCGTAATCTTCACGAATATAGATTAAAACCAATTTCTAGATTTTATGAAATTCGACCTTGATAGGGGTGAAAAAGGTAAACAAACTTTGAATAATGATTAAAAATTTCCCCTACTTTCGATTATAATTACGAGATATTCAGTCCGTTTGGGCTTGGAAATATTCTTCAGATAAATATCTAAAAACCATTTTCGATTTTTCTTTGAATTTTGATTTTTTAGGAGTGTGACTGTACTCAGCTACTGGTACTGTATGTTCGAAGCGACTGGTTGTACCTGTCTCTGGTTTCATAACTAAGAACATAAAAAAAAAAAAAAAAAATTGAGCGCGACGGGAAACGCAAGTAACCATCATAGAGCTGGTGAAGCCATAACGAGGTTAATAATAGAATATTTAATATTATGAATTAAAGTACAAATTTTATATAACGTTATAAATTCATTGATTTTAAATGAATTTGGTATTTAAACAGATAAATCTAGTTTGAAGTTAAATAACTTCTTAAGGGTAATTTGAATAAATTTATTTTTTTTTAAATGTTTAGTTTGTGCTCTAAACAGAAAATCTCTTATAACGTAATTATTATTAAAATAACAGTTACAAATCTTCAGAAATTATTCGGTTTATTAATGTATTTTCTGAAAACTCATTACAAAAACAATATTTTACTGGTTGGTTTAATTTTCATTTTCATGGACACGTTAGGTGTATGCTGGGGAAAATTGCACTCCGTATGTGCCGTAAGCACCAACCAACCACACCGTCGCTGCAGTAGAAAAACTTTAAAATCAGTGCTGTTCGTTTTAACTTGATATGTATTTATTCTATTCGTTTGAATAAAATCAAGCTTTTAACAATATATCTATAGACTATTTAATAAAATAGGATTTTTCTGCAACAATAAAAATTACCGCTTCTCTTTCTACAATGAAATTTATCCTAATATAAAACACATCTTTATTTGTAAGATAATTTCATCATTACACAGTTATGAAACATCCTCATTGAAGATTTTATGATATCTGGAAGGACTTAGCCGTTATTAGAAAGTATAACACTGAAGTGCAATTTTCATTACAGTTAGCTATGCTTTTTTTGTTTAATTTTTATCCATATGTATCAAAGTTAGGTAAATATTTGGGGAAATTCTGTATAGGGATGTGTTATGCGAGGTTAAAGTGGACAAAGATGATTTTTAATTAAATTATATTTTTGTAGAAGTGATCTTATCACGCTTTGTAATTACTTAAAGTAGATTACTTTTTTGTTAATTATTAAGTAATAATAATGTATTATGCAAAATTATATAAATTTTTGTGCTACATTTTATTCGAAGAATCTTTTAATATTTCATACACATTCTGACATGAATTATTCTGAAATAAAAACTTGGCATAAAATTTATTTTTGTTTAAAAAATAGGAAAGGAAAAACGTTAAATTAAAAAATATATATATACCAAGAAGCAAATAATATTAATAATAAAATAAAATTTAATAACTCAACAACCTCTAGAGTCTTCTTGATGTAGACAATTTATTATTGAAGATGTTTAAAATGTCTGGCTACCTTCTCTGAACAATTTCAATTATTTCTTAAGAATTCTTTAAAAATTATTCATTTTCAAACATTGTATTTCTCTGTTTCATTTTTTTAAATGGTATTACTATGCCATTAAAGTTTTTTAAAATTCTTTTCTGTTATATTTTTATGGTAAGATCCTGTTTCATCATTTCCACTTTTTATTATTTAATCATTGACTTCCTGCTTATTAAAAAAATTAAAAAAACATTTAAAAAAATATTATTAATTTCAGTATTCTCTTAATTTTTTTTGAAGAAAATAAATCTATTTCATAACAAGCAATTAAATAAATCAAGTTTAAGAAGACAAACGGATTATGTATTTTAATTAGAAGAAGGGAAATTAACAGTCTGATGTCATATTAAGTGGGATTAATTTTGAACTGAATATAATATATTTTTAATACGTTATGGTAAAAGGAAAATAGAAATTTAAAAAACAAGGCTCCCCGAATTGTGAAATACCTGCTCTTGATACGATCTCATCTTCTTCTAAATGGATATGATTCTTAACTAAATGAACGGTGTGATCCATGAATTTATTTGGTAAAATTATGAAAATATCATGTTGTTCTAAAAATTATAAAAGGTATTTGGAGAATGAGGTTAGGAAGTTAATTTCAAACTGTAATGAAGAGTTTTTCGAACGTAAACAATCAAAGGTTTAAGTGTTCCTGAAATTGTAATTGGGCCAATTTGCTATAAAAAGTATTTTTTTAAATTTAATTAATAAAAATCCGTATCTTTTAATATTTCAACAAAAAAAAGTTAGCGATTAAAAATACAATAGGCTTAATCCTGATGTAAATAATCTGATTATTAGTTATTCGATATTTATCCTCAAAATTTGACCGTGGATAATATTATATCTAATAGTAATTTTCTGTATTTACTGCTCAAAAAATTCAGTATTGATTATATTTTGTTAATTTATAATAAAATTAAATTTATTTCTACATTCTGCATTTATACATAGAATACTACAAGTGCGTACATGAGACTGCGCTTACCGCACGTCGGTGCGTTCGTGTCGTTTCTGCAAAAGGTTTATTTGTACTAGTGTATGTTAGGGACTTTGTGTATTGAAGTGTGTTGAAGTATTGTTTTACATTCACTGCCGCTGAATTGTTTAACCGAGTCAGATACTTGACTGAATTGTCCTTTTAACAATATACAAGTGCTGTAATACATTTTAAGCAGTACCATATTTATTATACAGTTGTTGTACGAGCCTACAAAATACATAATTGATCTGAAACTGGAACAACATGTCCGCTGTAGTACTGTTTTAGTAATTGATATAATCCCATTATATTTTATCTATTATAGTAATGTATTATATCTGCTGAATAAACTTGTATCTATTAATTTTAATGATTTAGAGTTCATTATATGTACCATATTTATAATTAATTATTTTCTCATTTTAATGCTCATAATGCACAACATTTAATTTATTCAATTAGGTTATACATTATTTATTGTAGCGCTATAGCTGCTATTAATACATTATCTCCTAAAAATGAATTATAAATACTAGTGGAAATGAATTATAAATCAATAGAATACTGTAATATATTATTTTTATTGCTATGAAGCGACATTCTACAATCATCTTGTAATAGAGGCTAGATTTATGAGTCTAATTCTACGTATCGGTTTAAAATTGAATCAGATTTTTGTGCACTTATAACTTTTGATTCTTTTAAATGAGCTCTACATTCTTCAAAAGAAAAAACCTGGTTAAAAATTAGATCTTATACCACCCAAAAAAAAAAAAATTATTTTTATTCTTAAGCCTCTCGTACACAAGGAGTAAATTCCGAGCAATTCTTTGAATTTTTATCATAATAGACGTACAATTTAATTAAAACTTTCTTAATTTTTTACCTAAGAAAATAGTTCTACATGTTCTTTATTAGACTTTTCTGTGCAATTCCTATAAAATTTTGATAAGAGTTTGGATTCTTGATCTTACTGATTCTCAAAAATCACATTTAATAAAATTTTATATTTATTTCAAAGATTTTTTTTAGAGTGAATACAAGATTGAATGAATTTTTCGCTAGAAGAAAAAAGATATTTTTAATCTTTTTATACCCTCAAATCATCCTCAGACTTTACACACTCAGAGAAATTTGTATTTATATATAAATTATCTGTTATATGGAATGGTTTTTTAATTGGTTATACGTGTTTAAATACCCCGACTTTCTTTTAGGCTTATATTGTAATTTACTAGTAACTCTTTTGGGGAATGATTTTTGCTCAATGGCTTTCTGCTAAAGTTCTTGAGCCTCGCAAAATCCTATGTATTTACGTAAAACTAATCCGGTTATCTTACAAGTGCCTTTTTAATTCTGTCGCATTTATCTTGGTTTTGCAAGTTTGTTTCAACTAAAGTCCGAACACAATGGGCTTTCTTACACAATTTTTTCTCCTCCTTTCTTATTTGGAGTTTATGGATAATAAATGCCTTAAGTCTTTTCTAAAGAGTTTTCTTTCAAGCTCTTAAATCTTAGAGATCTTACTTCTTCTACTTCCTATTTGATCTTCTACTCCTGTTTAATCTTTGGAAACAATTCTCTACTTGATTGTTTTGGAAGATCTACTTTGTTCGATTGGGAAGTTGAGAGATAGATATCTAGTCCAAATTTATTGAGATTTGAAGACCATAGATAGTTTTTTCATGTAATAAATGTACATTTTACTTATTTCATTCTCGGATCGAAAGCCTAGGACGAGTTATTAATTAACACCTGAAGAACGGTATTCATCATCTATCCATCTACACCACTTCCCACTAATATTTGTAGGAATAAAACGTTTTGCCTCAATTTTGGAGATTATCGGACATCCGGTGGGAAGTTTATTCCTTGTATGCATACATGAAAAGTGTTCTTATTAATGACAAGCGTAAGAATTGAAAAAAACTTTGTGGTTACATCAAAGAAATAGGTATGCTCACATATATTAGTAATAGGAATCTTCAGCGAATACCTTTTAATTGGAATTGGTCTACCAATCTTTTTTTTTTTGGAGTAAATATAAAATTTGTTTGATCAAATTTTTTTATTTTAAAATGTAGTTATATAATGTATCCCTTTTAAATTTTTATTTTTAGAAACAAGTTAAATTGTTGGTGCTTTTTTATAAGCTTTTCCATAACAAACTTTTCTACCAGCGATGAAACTGATGTACGGATGTCTGGATTTTGTAAATTGTATTTTCATACATCCATTTACAGATCTCAATTGTTAGTTTATTCTTTTTATCCGTGGTCTTAAAATATAATCCTATTTAGCAGCTTGTTCATTTGTTGACCAGCAGTTCAACTTTAGGTTTTATTTATGAATGAATCATAAACATAAATATTCGCTTGCGTACAGCTAGAAATTTCTTTTCATTTTTAAAAAGTTTACAATGAGTATAATTTCCTGTTAGTACTGCAGTTCTGAGTAGAACTGAATTATAATTGTCATTATTCTATGGTAAGCTATGTGAACTGAAATAATCAAAAAACTTTTTATTTTTTATATTATCTGTACTATAAATTTTTATAATGTAATATGATGTAGGTCTTTATAATATCACTAAATTAATTATTGATGAATAAATTATTTAACTTTACATTTAAATAATTGAAAATTAATGTATATAAAACGTATTTAATTAAACGTTTTGATTGTAAATAACGATTTGTATTAATGAGAAATTAATTACAGTTCAGTTCAGTTGAGTTCTGTTAGGAATAAGGTTCAACACTGTAATAATTATGTAATAATCAATGTCTCTACAACATATATATGTATCAGTGCGTCTCTTCAACACTCCTTCTCATTCATTAACCATTCACATGTACTGAAATAGAAAGAAGTATTTTTGTTTAAATTACAAAAACTTAATTTTTGTATATTTAATTATGTATTCAAAGATTATTTCTCTCAATCTCAAACGACTTAGTGTTGGGTGGGTGACTCGCGTGCCGATTTTCTATGTAGGTAGATAATAAGATCTATATAGGTAGATCACAAGCATATCGTACGTTTTCTGCAGTTAAAAGTTTCAAAGCAGCAAAAATAACGTCAAAGATCTACGAAAGCTTTTGTAAATTAATTATTCGCTGCTATCTTTATCCCTCAATTAATGTATGCCTTCATATTACAAAATTACATCAATATGAAGCTATTCTAATTTAGACGTTGGTAAGTACCATATATAATAATGTATTTATTGGGATATCAACGGGTAAAACTACTTGATGTTGATCTATTGCCTCTGCAGTTAGGTCCAGATATTATAAATATTATATTAATTGCTTGTTAATGAATACAATTTATTTCCAGTGACTGCTTGGACCATTCTTCGGCTATTTACTAGAAAATTCACCAGTTAGAATGTCTATGTAGACCAACATTTTTGCTACTTTTTTTGGAAAAAGAAATTGATATATGTATATATATATATATATATATATTATATATGTATCAATTTCTTTTAATTATATATATATAACTTTAACATAAATTATTGTAATTTGCTATTATAAAAAATTTAAATCGATGAATTGGAATTTTTTTTGTCAGCCTTATATAAAAATAAAGATGTTTCAATCTCACTTTTACTTTTTTAAAAATTCACCGGAATTTTTTATTGTTTCATATTACTTTTGAAAATAATATGTAAAATCTGGTTTTGATTTTCCCTTTATTTCCTAGCCGTTTTATTGAAGTGAACTTACGTGCATCAATCATTTTTCAATTGGAAACGAGTTCAATAAGGAATCGCTGCGCAATGTTCCATTCAATCAGAAGGAGGATTTCAAATTGTCAAATTCTTGGACGCTTCGTTAGTGAATTCAAAAGGAAGGAGCCAATGATTTGTAGGCTTGAATTTATATGTTCATTTCTTTTTTCTTCTTCTTCTCTTCGTCCCAAGCATGTCAAACAACAGAAATCAGTTGATAAAACTCACAGTACTACTCTTTTTCTTGACTCATCCCATTCTCTCAGTCTACAGTATTTTATTTTAAATCCTTCCTTCACTCTCTACTTTTTTGTTAGTCATTTTGTTTCTTTTTTTTTGCATTTTTACTGGAACTGTCTAACAAAATTGAAGGTGAATAAAGTATCTTATTTTATAGCAAAGAGACTTTTTTCGACAATAGTTTTCCATCTTTTCGCTTTGAAAGTATCTCTTCCTAAAATTTCTTTTTAGAAATTCATTCATTTTAACGATGAAATCTTTTTATAAAACCACAAAACACCTCTTCTTTTCAAGAAAATATTGCAGACTGTATAACTATAGTAATTTACTTATTAAACTTACGTATTAATATGTACAAAACATATGATTTGTAAAAAATATTTTTCTTTTTCTGTTAGGTCTTTTAATATAATTTTTTTTTTTATAATTAAAAATCTCCATTTTATTTTCTTTAATTTTAACTATTTATATTACCAATCAAATAAAATCCAATGCAAAAGGTAGGAATTAAACACAAAAAAAAAAATTATTTATAGAATTAATAATTATTAAAATAAAAATTTAAACTAGAATAATATTAGTGTATTTTCTACTTAAATAGGGACCAATCTTTTTTTTCTTAAGTTTATTCCTTGTCTATTCGCAATAACCGGCTTCATCGGTATATATATCCTCTTCCCAAAGGAGGATGTATTTTCGCAGTGAGATCTTTTTATTTAATCTTTGCCAAAGTTTAAGTGTGACAATTTTATTCAATATGTATTTATTAACCTGGATATGCGGTTCATAGATTTTGCGGATGAAAAAAGAGATTGAATGACAAATTATTATGATGAAGATAGATTCATTCATGGTTTCACTATGCTTATTGGCTTAGATATTCAGTTTAACCATGGACGCCAACTGATGCCTTCCGAACGGCTAGTAATGATATTTATTCTTCAGTTCCTCATACTAAATTTATATTATCGTTATATACAGTTCACAAATAAAATGGTCAGGGCATTAACTCATTGCCATTGAAATAGAAGGTTAATTAGCAAAAAATATCCTTAATTACGGCTAAAAAAAATATTTAATAAAGTTATCAAAACTTAATAAAATTAGCTCTCAGTCTCAACCTTCAAAATAGTTGACTTATTTTTTCTTTATGTGACTTTTTCTTCACACAATTAAGTTTTAATTAAAAAGTTCATTAGAAATATTTGAAACTGATTGCTTATATTTATCATCCTAAAACAGGGATAATTCATACATCGCGCCATTTTGAGAATAGGCGAAGTTTCTCTTTTGAAACCTCTTAAGTGAAACAAACGGTTCATCCCTTTTTTTATATAGGAAAATTACTCTTATGAACGTGAAAATTATTCTGTATTTTGTAACTGAACGCTGACACGATTTTTACCTTGAGACTTTAAACGAGCGGAATGGAATAAAATTAATTATTTACATATTTGTATAAAATTTTCCTGTCTATAATTTTCCCTCCTTTAATTTAAATTATTTATTTATTATATTACTATCCTCATTTAGTTAATTGAATTAAGTGTTCTTTCTCCACATTTCAATCCTTTATTTTGGAAAACTTTGACAAAAATAAACCATTTAGACGTCTGGGTACTCAGAATTACGGTAATGGAACGAAGTGTAAATGATATAAGAGGATCAATAAAAATTAAAATTCATTAAAAAAAATGAGATTTAAAAAATATCTGTAACTGATTAAAAGTATATCTAAATACATGCTTGCTTCTTAATGAATTTTATTTAAATACCATTGAGACAAATGACTGGTGAGAAAAATACAATTTTTTGTTTTTTTAATTATTTGTTTTTCCCAAATTTAAATTTATGTAGTGACATTAAAATTTAATTTTGTATTTTTTTTTTCTTTTTTTTTTTTTTTTTTTTAGAATCTATTATTCATTTATTTATATTTTTGTAGAACTGTAATAATAATAATTAGATTATTACATCACTTATAAAATTCTAATTAAATATTAAAAATTAGTAACATACATATCGGCTACTATTAATTTTATTATAATGTTGTGTATAAATCGGTATATTGAATTGATTACTCTTTATTTTGTTGCTGATATTAATGTCAGAGTTGACGAGAATTATTGTTAAATAATAGCTATAGGTTCTAATTTAACCTATTGCAAAGTTTACTCGACACTAGTATTAATAATACACAGGTAATATCGTAGAGCCTGAATAAGCCTTGTTCGGAAGGGGGGGGGTTAGTAACAGTTGATACTTAGGGGAAATTACCATAAGGGAGCCCTGAGGGATGTCGCAAAATGGCGGGCTCATAGCATAATGGACAAGATGAGAATTGAATTTCAGTTCCAGCCTAACACAGTAATCCCGTTAGACCAAAATTAAATTAGTACTGACTAACGAACCGTTGGGTTGTATCTTTGTTATCGACTGGAGTTATTGATCTCAATAACGGTGATGGATTTAAAAAAAAAATCTAGATCATTCTACTTCATCCAACGCTACATTAATTAATTTGAAAATAGTATTTTGCAGCAATGTACTTATTCGGATTATATTAAGTCCTACTACTAATGAGTTTTACTTCACTTTGATGGATAGTTTTCTTAGGAATCGCTTTTGTTTCAGGAGTGGAGGTTATGACTAAAAATACCTAACTGTACTAATTAAATATTAAACTTTGGCCCTTTTCTACTTCTAAAATATGATCTTTTGTTGGGTCTTATTAATGATTACAGCTTATCCCGGTAAAACTTTAAATCGTACACCCACCTATAAGATATTATTTTACTATAAATGGATACAACTACTTACTGATACCAATTAAATAAAGCTATAAAAGTTGTATTGTAACATTATCAAAGCTTTAAATTCTATGTAAAGCATTTATTAAAATATACAACAATTTTTTTTTAATAGGAAAATTCGTCTTATGAATGTGAAAATTATTCTGTATTTTGTAACTGAACGCTGACATGATGTTTTAACTTGAGACTTTAAACGAGCGGAATGGAATAAAATTAATTGTTTACGTATTTGTACAAAATTTTCCTATCTATAATTTTCCATCTTATTAATTTAGATACTTTATTATATAATTAGACTCCCTCCGGAAAGGAAGAAGCGTTGCTTCCGCCAAATATTAGGGCCCCGAAAAGTGTATTCCTGCCAGCTCAAAAGGCGTCGGCACCGAAAGGACTTCAGTGGACGGACTGAAAGAGAATCACGCCGGGAGCAGCAGGCTTTGTAGGCCTGGCCTCCCGAATTCAGCCCCAATATTTCTCTAAACTTGCAAAGGAACGAAACCCAAATAACAAATCCGTCCGTAAACCAAAACAGTGATCTAAAACCGCCAATTAAAAACAATGACCCCCCCGATACTAGAAAGACACAGCAGCAAGGGGCATCAGTCCAGGCTCTGCAAATTGTAGGGAGGAAACGTAAACTCCCGCCACCCTTGCGTTCCGTTCCGTTATATTATTATCCTCTTTTAGGTAATTGAATTAAGCGTTCTTTCTCCACATTTTAATCCTTTATCCTAAAAAAACTCAAAATTCATCTTTTTCCCATCCTACTCTATTAAAGTACTTTCAAGATTTTTAGGATGAAATATAAAAAAATTAAGACGGAAAAAGGACCTATTTCTCTCACTCTCTCTCTCTCCCTCCCTCCCTCTCTCTCTCTCTCTCTCTCTCTCTCTCTTCTATAATTAATGTTAGATCACAACAGAAGGTAGGTAACAATGTAATAAATAATTAAAACCAGAAGACATTAATTATTAAAGTTTTTAAAGGATTCAGATTTTTTGGTAATAGAATTATGATTTTTGACAATAAATTAGAGATATGAATATCAAATTACAAACAGACTTTTAATGGTAAAGAGAAATTTCTTCCAAAAGAAAATGACTGATATAAAACATTCTAATCTTTTTACTTAGTAAAAATATTAGAAGACATTATAACACAATTCATTTGGTCATAGTGAAGGTATCCTTGAAGAACTGAATATCACCTACATTTGAGTGGGCTTGGAACAGTGGTTTATGAAATCATAATCGACTTAGTGATAAAAGCAAGTTGAAATCACTTCCACTCATACTTTTTCCTAGTCTATTGTACAAATTATTTTTTGTTTATCATGAGAAAGGCTATGCCATTTTCAATTCGCTTCTAATATTTTATAAATATTTATTTTGGTTTGATGTTAGAATAACATTTAGAAATTTTATTCATTCGTTTAAATCGTATTTGCTACTTTGTAAAAATAAATTGTATGTGAAGTTGTAAATTGTATTCATACAGTCTTGAATTGGTACAAATTATTTTAAGAATTCTTGTTTATATTAATAATGTGCTCATTTATACCATATGATATTTTACATGAGCTTTCAAAAATTGTTGAAATTCATACGTATAGTTATTAGCAAGAATATAGATTTCAATTTCAGTGATAGTCACCTATTTTAAATTACAGACCTCTACAACTGAAAATTTTCTTCCGTGGACAAGCGCACTTTACCAGTGATATTAGATATATCCAGCCTTTACTAAAGGAATGAAATAAATCTTAAAACATTTTCCTATTGTTTTGATACAAGTTATTTTTATCAAAAACGGGCATTTTTCCAGTTTTTTTTATAAAATTTTCTTAGGGTATTTCCTATAACGATATTTGGAACTACAAAACTTGTATAAGCTTATAAAAATACTACATATCATATAAATTGTTTGTATATTATAGCTTTAGTTTCAGAAACGGAATGAACAAAAAATCTTAGATGATTAATAAATCAAATAAATTCGTGGCTAGTAGAAATGCTGCTTGTTATTTCGGGATTTATTAATACCTACCAGGTAATCAATTTATAATTTTAAACGTAAATTATTTAAGGTGTTAATGCAACAGGACCCAGACGATTTAACGTTATTTTGTAAAAAAAAAATCTTTTTTTAATACAGACGTTATTCAGTAAATCATCCTAATTATTTTAGTATTTAAGTATTTTAAATGACGAAAGAGATAACATCCGAATGCTAGTGTTTTGGAGTCTGTTTTCTTCTTTTTTTTATTTTATTAACAGAGATTATATCTCTACGAGAGATGCATAAGTAAAGTAATAAATCTAATTTACATAATATTTTATGTTTACACGTTGATGCTCAGGTAGTTTTTGTTGGAGTTGACAGCTTGTTATTTATACGTACATAGCTTATCTAAAAATAGTATAGAATATTTTAGGTTCATTTATGAATTTTATAACTGTATTTATAATTTACCAGACCGTTATTTCAAATGATAATTTAAAAATTATATATATATATATATATATATATATATATAGAGCTATTCAGTTTTTAAGCCGGATTTACTAGTAAAGTAAAGAAGCTGACTGGTTCGTCTAAGTACCCTGTTTAGGCAAATCAGTCGCTTCTATGAACTACAGTTATTATATTTGAGTAGACTACAGTATTTTTTAAAAACTTTTCACAGTTGTACGGGATTACATCCTTTAGTTATTTTTTGAAGCGATTTTGAATGAAATATCAAGTAATTTCTCATTTAATTAAAAAAAAAAAAATGTTTGGTTAAAATTTATATACTCTTATTCCCGCATATCAAGTATTAGTTTAAATCCGGTAGTAGCCTTTTTGTTTTGCTTTTTTCTTCATACCTTTTCCTATTTTATTAAAATGTAGGTTTCTCGCTATATCATTGCTTTTGCGAACAGCTTTCTTATATAGGCAGTATATTTTTGTAGCCCTGTCTGTCTCAAAAAATAAATAAAATCGATATAATTAAAACAGTAAATAACAAAAAAATTTAAAAATAATTGAAAACCCATTAAAACCATACTAATAGGGAAAAATATAATCACTAATTTTTTCCTTAAATTTCGCAGTTTTCTTCTGTTAGTATCAACTTTTTTATGATTTATTCCATATACAGAGCTTGAAAGTGAGAAATTAGCTAACCAGTGTTTAAAGATGAAGTTTAAAATTTCTTTATTTTATAATTTCAGGCTGATTTTCCTGATAGATGGGCTGTCAGGTAGACGGAAATTGAAATCTCATATTAGTTATATAAAACAATTACGATTTTCTTTTATATTTATAAAAACCCTCTTGAAATTTTATTCGTATAACGATTTTCGAAGGCGAGAGTTCTAAGGTTCAAATCCTTGTAAAAGCTTTTATATGGATTTGAATGCTAGGTTGTGGTTACCGGTGATCTTTTGTGGTTGGGTTTCAATTAACTGCGCGTCTCAGGAAAGGTCGACCTGAATCTATTCTAGATTACACGTTTACATGTACATTTACACTTACATTGCAGCTACGTCAGCCCTGGCAAGCCGGTGGCTGTAATTGCATTTTTTTACATATGTGAGCGCGCGCACAACCCGGATCCGGCAATAGCTGAAAACTGTTTGGAGAAATATATAAATTAATATTTTAAAAAAAATTGCATCTTAGCAACAAAATATAGTATTTTTTTAAAATTAATAATATTGTCAGTTAGTTATATTTTGGTCAAATTTGTTAAGCAGAATAAATATAAAATTTATAATAAATAAAAATTTGTTTCGCAGAGAAAATAACTATATAATTATAATTTACATAACTTGTGGATTTTAGTAATCAATATGAACGAAACGTAACTTGAAAAGAACTATTCATAATAATAACCAGTAATTAAAATATGATTAATAAACTAGTGAAATTCGTACGCAGTGAATGGCTTAGGGAAATAATACACTTATTTTAAATTATTCAAAAATATTTAATTTATATAAAAAAGTTTAATTCATTTCAGTGACTGAGATAATAATGAACACACTTCTCGGGTTTTTAACTTTTTAAATTGTATTCTAAAAAATTCATTTAAAAAAAGCAAAGGTACATGCGAAAGCGCTTAAAAGAGTTAACGAAAAATCAGTAAGTAGTAACAGTTTTAATTTAATAAAAATAATAATTAACTTATTTTCTTTTATTCTTTATAGAAATATTTCTCAAAAGAGTAAAATAATTTTTGTTATGGTTTAAATCTTCTTTTTTTTTCGTTATATACTTAACAAATTATTACGTCAACCTAAATGCAAACATCTTTCCAGTAAGCTTATTATACTGTTAGCTTTCCTTTACATTTTATAAAAGTTTAAAACAGATTGTGACATCTTTCTGAAAGCTCCTAATCTCCATTTAGTTATACACTTAAGAAATTTTTTTTTCCATTGTAATTAGGCTATTTTCATTTGAGTATATAACGAATAATGACGGGGAAAAATAATAAACGAAGGAATTGACGTAAATCATAAAAAAAAAAGGTGTTATAGTGTTTCTTGGAAAAACTCAGACGCTATGAGTTGATAAATCTTGATTAAAATTTAATTTATGAATCTTAAATTTTATTTCTTTTTTATGTCTCAGTTTGTTGAGAAATTCAAGGAAAATATTATCGTTATCTCTAACGTTTATTTTTATAATCGATATTTAAAAGAATTTTATTATCACTTTTTATTCTTAATGAAAACAATTAAATTCTACCTTTCGTTTATAACATAGTCTTACATAATTATAAAGAAAGTAGATAAAAATTGTTTAATGTTATTGTTATTAATTATTATGTAAATAAAGTTGACTACCTCTTCTTCATTAAACATCCAAA
This sequence comes from Zanna intricata, assembly GCA_010016005.3. Taxonomy (NCBI): domain Eukaryota; kingdom Metazoa; phylum Arthropoda; class Insecta; order Hemiptera; family Fulgoridae; genus Zanna; species Zanna intricata. The sequence continues at coordinate 4,625 of JAAAKQ030502360.1, read as the reverse complement.
ACTTATTATTTATAAGATGTTTTTTAATGTACTGATGTAAGCTTTTATTTAGTACATAAAATATATAGTATAAGGTATAAAGCAATAGAATTTATCACATCGAGGAAAATGGTAAGAGTAGACTATTAATTTATTACTGTTAAATATAATTTTTTTATGTTATCTTTTAATTGGAAAGAATATTTATTTATTTTGTTATGTTTATTATAGCTTATAAAGCGAATAAGGTTTACAATAATATCATTTTAAAATATACCAGAAATGCATTAGAATAAACAAGAAATGCTGCAGTCACGGATTAAAGGGAATGATACGATACTCTTCCCATGATATATAAAAGTGAGAAAAATGACTTTACATAAGGGGGACTATATCGGAGATTTATGTAATATATTTTTTAATGTGGTAAGTAAGCTATATAGCAATCGGATAGCTCTGATATTTTTTGTTTTTGCGATGGGGGAATATGCTATGAAGCCGAATATGATACGTTTAATCTGTATAACTTGTAGACATCAAACTATAACTCGTTGTCTTTTTTTCTAAGATCGCCTATTAATAAACCTAACTCAACTGTGTTAATCAATCAAATATTTGACACCGTCACTTATACATAGACTGGTTGTACAATGAGCAACATTACTCTCAGAGAAATCAAATGCTAATTATGTCCTCAGGTATATGATGATTGTTAAAACCATGAGAAAAGATTTAATAAGTAGTGTTAACCAACGAGTTATTTTACGCGTTTATTCTATGAGAAATATAGTCCTACTGTTTCTAAAAAGTAGTAAAAAAAAATATCATGTTTTGTTCATTATCTTTTATTTTACAGAATATAATAAATAAATATATAACCAGTAATAAAACTAGTTGATTATAAGTTTAATAATTATACATTTATATGCAAACCACTATTTTACATATTTACTTAGTTACTAATTTGTTAGTGAAATTTTGAAATAAGTTATAAGTTTCTGTACTTTATCTTAATAAAATGTCATCGTTCCATTGTGTATAAAGTAAGATATTTATTATTAAAATCATTAGGACTTCAATGTCGGCTCATTTCTAAAAAGACTGATTTAATTTAAAAAATCAATTTTCGTTTTATAAATAAATTCTTAGAAACTTAAATCTTACTAAAAATACTTAGGTCAACCATTTTAAAACTATTTTATACAACAACCTCTTATAGAAGTGTGACGGTTATTGAAATATTTTAATGATTGGATTATAGACATATAATATTTTACATTCGAAGATTAATTGTAATATTATTAATTGAATTCTATTTTTCTAAATTTATGTGATGTAATCATCGTTTTATGTAAAATAAAGTTTTATAAAATCCATGTTTTTGTTAAGAACATTTATTAATATTTATTTAATTTTAATCATAATAATTCTTATTTTTTATTCATTTTTTTTCTTGACTTTAACACTATTTAAAAAAAAAAAATTGGGTTGAATGATTAAATGTTCTTATTATTTAGTTTTTAATTAAATATACAATAATAATAGGATCTTTATGCGCAGATAAGAAAACATTTTGTATAGTTTAATAAGTTTTCGATACTTTTAAAACTAACTCTCTATAGTTGTTGGGGGATATTGATTCTGAAAGTAAAAAGGTAAGTAAAAAAATGAAGGAAAACAAACATGCAAGTAAACAATTTAACTACTTGATGAAACAAACAAGAAGCATTATTAGATAAGCTATATTGTTCTGTAGGTTAGTCTAGAGGTAGTATTGTTTTAATACACGCCCACATTATCATAAAGTAACCTCCTTCCAATATTAGTACCTTTGTTCTTATTAACCTAATAGTTCCTGTAAGTCCAACATAAGTTTATCAATGTAAACTTAGTCTCTTAGATTATTGATTCTTTTTAATATAATATTTTCAATTAGTAACAATTTTAGCTACAATTAGTAAACATGAAAGTTATTTTACAAAACCTGTGTTTTATGTCGCTTAAATTTTAAAAAATCTTCCCAATTATTCCGAAAATTTAGGAATCTGTTTTTTCTTTTTTTTTCATTTTTGAAGATCTTCTAACAAATATACATGTAAGAATACTATAATTTTATAATTTAGTAAATGATAAATGGTTTGTAAGATAGGATTTTGATTTTAGCTCGTTTTAACTCTACAATTATTTCTACACTTAACAAAATCATTAACACGAAACAATTTTTAAACAGAAAACTTTTGGTACTTAAAGCCTTCACCTCACAGTTATTTACATCCGTAACACCTTCAGAATTCATCACTAATAGTGTTATTTTGTTTTGTTATTGATAATGGTTTTCTCCTGATATTTCCCGATTATTGATGCTGTTTTAGTGTTATTATTCGATAAGGTGGTACTGAAAAATTAACAAAAAATAAAAATATATAAGAATTTGATTTTTATTTAATTTTTTCCTTGCGTCTAAAACTGCAAATAATTTTTCTTCAAAGGTATTTATTTATGTAACCGGTTAACCAAAAATAAAACAACTTATTCATTAAGATTAATTTTGTTTTTAATGTTTTATTATTAAAAATATATTTAACATAAATTTTTAAATCAAAAGATTTAGAAAAATATTTAAATAAAGTAAAAAAAATATTTTCTGCTTTTTTTTTCTCGGAACAAATTTCGAGTTATTTTTCTAAAAGATTTCCATAGATTTATTTTAAATAAATCGCATATTTATAGTAATTTCCATATTTATTGATTTAATAATGTTATAGGTCATATCATTTTCAATATTAAAAATTTTTTTCGTGTATAAATTATACTTTATTATGTAAGTTTATAAAGCAGGCTGCATATAATTTTTCGGTTAACAAAAATTGGCATTTACCGTCATGGAGTATTTTTTAAATACATGTTTGATTTACTATCTACCCTTATTAAAAAAAATCCTTTTTCTTATACCTATTGCTGGTACCATAATAATTAATATCTTTCATCCGGAGGTCCCGGGTTCGAGATTAATAATTTTGGTATATATTACTCGAAAACTTATTGTTAAAGTAAATAAGTATACACGTACTCGTATACTATATTTGTGTAAAAATGTTTGAATTAGTTATGTGTAGTATTGTTGATAAAAGTACTTTAGATTATTATTTATTTTAAATGTATGCAACGATTCTTGAATCGCAGTAAAATACCAAAATACATTATTGTATTATTAAAATAAAGATATAAAATATAATATTCAAAGTAAAGAAATTATTAGTTTAGGTGAATCTTCATAATTCTTTGTACATTTTATTTTATTGTAGTTTGAGGTTTTTATTCTTTTCTTGCTTGATTTTCTAATATTTTTAAGAGAAATTGAATACATTTACGAATTATGTTTGATTAATTGTTTCAATTTGAATATTGCATCAGTTTTTATAAAAGCGTGTACACTTAATTTCCTGGAATAAAGGAACTACACATCAAAAGTATGTTACTATTCTACCGTAAAAATGTGTTGTTTTACTGTAAGAACCACTTGATGATTGCATTCTAAAAGTAAATTTTAACTTCACCTTATCCTAATGCTTTTTACCCCACCTCTTTACCGATAAGCTTTCATATAATATGTACGTAAAATTATTAATTATTATGGACGTAAGGTAGATATAAAAAAAAGTTACATCTGTTTTTAATAAAGGTAGCATGGTAAATCAGTAAACTTGGATCTTGTAAAACTTTCAAACTTTGAAAGTAAGCAAAATGACCGTAAACTGGTTCTTTTCTGTTATATAATGTTAACATAACGTCTTTTTTTATAAAGGATTCGGTCATCACTTTTTAGCTATAAAATATTTTTATGATCGAAATTCTTTCGTTAAAACATAAATTTATCTGGTTAGTTAATTTATACTACTTTTTATTGTTGGTGCAACGGAAAAAAAGAAAAAAAAATCTTCTGTTTGATGTAAATTGATTATATTTTTTTATCGTAGTAAGTTGTAGGTTTTGTTATAGTTATTTTGTTGCAGCTTTTTTTTTTATATTCATGGAATCTGTATACCTAGGTTAAATAAAAATACATATATTATGGTAAAAATATTGATCTTATCAAATTTTTATGTTTTCTCTTCATAGTAAAAGTAAAATTAATGTTTGATGACAATAAATTGGGTTTTTTTTTGTATCACTAATAAATCCTAAATTTAATGTTGCTTGTCTTTTCAAGCAGTACTTTTCAAATTAGATGTTTTCTGTAACATTATCGTAACTAGTATAAATCTGTCGTTTAGAAACAATACTCATACTTTTTGATTTATTTTATAAATTACATAATTTCAGAACTGAAATAGATATTAAATATTTATTTATGAAAATATAATTAAAAGGTTATTATCTCCAGTACCAAAGATTTAGAGTGTATTATGAATAACAGTCCAAAACATTCATATCCTTGTTGTAATGTCTTTGTCTTTTAAGCGGAAAATTTTATGTACATATTTTTCATTCTCTTAAAGTTTATTACTCATTCAGTGATGAAAAAGAAAAATTAACAGAAAGTTGGTCGTCAGACTGTTGTTTTACTATATGAATAAATAAATTAAACAAATTTTTATGTAATTCGTTAATTTATTAACATAATATTGTAAAAAATTGTTTTCTTT
>JAAAKQ030502359.1:0-66717 GCA_010016005.3 Zanna intricata | reverse complement strand
CACCGGTATCCACGATCTAGTATTCAAATCCGAATAAAAATTTTTATCTTTACTAGGACTTGAACCTTAGAACTCTCACTTCGAAATCAGCTGATTTGCGATGTCGCGTTAACCACTAGACCAACCCGGTGGGTTGGGTGGATTAATCTACAATTATAGTTTATTTTTTCCTTGGTTGTCTTTCTTGATATTTCTACAGACATCATTAGACAGTTTTTTATTATTTAATTTAATGCAAAAATTATACCATAGATTTTTAATTTTGATTCGTAACTAATTAATTTCTTTCCTTCTCAATAATTAATTATGCATTTAGCCAAAAGTTGAAGTGATTTACTTATTTGGACATTGTCATTTACATTTTCAAATACTTGTCTGTAGTTGATAAAAGTTATACACGTTTTATAATAAATATTCACATGTTCTAAAAGTGATTCTTTATAAAATATCTGATTTTTTAGAATATTTTTTTTTTTAAGTAATTAAAAACATTACTTAAAATATTTTGTTTAATGAAATATATCTTTACAATCTTGGTAATTGAAATAAACGTCTTTGTTGTTACTCTTATGTATTGGTAGAAGATGGACTGTTGCTTTTATTTTTACGTTTTGAATATATTATTAAATAAAAATTATACGTTTAAATAATATAAATTAAATGTACTAGTTTCCTAAATCAAACACCATGTTCTAAAATTACTTGCTTCTTAATTATAATTTTTATTTTTGTTTCTTATTATATTTAATTTTTTTAGTTGTAAGGGATTTCTGTTTGTTCTTACTAATTTCTAATGTTGATTTGTTTCTAACTTGAAAATTTATGTTGAACATCCCTATTGTGATCAGAAAAATTATTTACTTTTTTTAAATTTAATTTAAATGCTGGTCCCTGAAAATATTACCACTTTTTTTTTATGTGTAAAGTTTTTACAATTTTGCTATCTGCTTTCCATTTATAAATTTCTGCTCTAATATTAGTATTATAATTACATTTGTGTTTAATTATTTTTATTGTTAGTTTTAAAAGAAATTTTACTATTATTTGAATTTCCTTTTTTAAACATGTATACATATGAATATTTATAAGAATACAAAAATTATTTATGCTCTTTTAATGTTGTAAATTTATTTATTTTATTGTTTTGTTTAAAATGATAATTAATTTTTATTTATGCATTTTATATATTAGGCCTAACTATTTCAATTTAAACAAATAATTTAACACTGTGTAGTTGGGCGCTTTTCAAATTATGTTACAGTAAGTTAGTTGTTTTTTATGTTTTAGGTGCACTGAATATTAGATATACACATTTTTTATTATCAGTAATTTTGATTTTCAATAAATATCCAGTTGTAATTTTGTATTAATATCTAGAAGTGAAATCTATTATTGTTTTGTGTTTCTAAAGTGTGTACAGAATTTTAAAAAGAACTATTTAGTTTGTAAAGTAGTACATAAAGTTTATTATATTTCATTGATTGAAGTGGATTGAATTTCAATACAGTTTACATTTTTGTTATGTACAGTAAAATGTCCTTATTTGCAGGGGTTAGAGGCTGTAAAAATTCCACGAATATAGAATGGTACTCATTTAAGGAAGAATGGTTAGGTTCTATGTAAAATGAAAAAGATCAAGTGTACTTACTTAGAGCAATGCTATTAATGAAATACAGATGGCAACATTAATATGCATTGGTTTAGTACAGTACAAAGGTACACTAGAGAAAAAATATTTTACAAAATACAGTATATTTTTTCTAATTTACTCATCAGCACTTACTGAATGTTTGATTTAAAAACACACGTACAATATGTATTAAAAAAACTATTACATATACTCTGTAATCTCCTTAAAAAGTCAAGAAAACAGCATTACAGTACTGCATACAATAAAACTACAATTAGTTAAAGGAAATTTACAAAACTAACCTACAGTATTTTTGATTACATTTACAAAAATATGTAATTTTTCCTTGTTTTTAAATTCGTGTGAAGTTCTGTGTATTCTTATATGGTATCTTCAATTTTGCGCCTAAAGATTAAGTTCTGTTCAAAGATGGATCAACATCTCTAAAAAACTGGGTAAGATCATGGTATAGTTTACCAGCTTGCCTTCGGTAAGCATTTTGACATTTATCTGTTTTCCAGGGATCTTATCTTCTACGTCTTAACATTCTTACTCCACCTGCATCATTCAGTGTTTTAAAATTTTTATTTTTTAATGTTACTACATAAAGTAAAGGACACGAATACGGAAAATTTTAGCCGCGAATACAGAAAAGCAATCATAAAATATTGCTCTGTGAATAATGAAGTCGTAAATACGGGAACCGCGAATAAGGAGATTTCACTGTATTTAATTAAATCTTACACAACACTTTGAAGAAACAGAGACCTCTATGAAAGTACTGAACATGGATAATAAACAGAAATAGTGAGTGGTAAAAATTTATTTTAATAAAATATGAAAAATGTCTTATTTTATTAAAATAAATAAACAGAGATTATTACTTGCAACAGGATGAAAGTAAAAATTATTAAAGACTAATTGATTATTATTTTTATATTGAATTTTATATTTATTGATATTGAAATTTTGATTTTTTTTTAAAGATGCGAGGGGCTTTGAAAAAAGCAATGTTTCATCTGGCATGGTCACCAGATTCACTTCCAACAAGTGATGCAATATCACCTCTATTGGAATATCTTGATTCACATCTTATTAGTTTAAATTCAGCACTATTGCCACGGAATTTTGAGCGTGTCTTATCAGTCATTTGGGATACAGGTCTTCAAGAGTTAGCTCATCAAATGGATGGTCATGCACAGGACAAACTACCAGGATTTTATGATAGATTGTATGAAGCACTTGACATACTTACTGATTTTTTTCATGCAGAAGGGAAAGGGCTTTCTATGGACGCCATAAAATCAGGTACGTTGATTTACATAATCATAGAATTATATAAATAATAATTCATATTGTCAGAGAAAAAGACCAAAATAGTTTCCCATAGCATTCTTGTTCTTGTAAAGATGTTCATTATTTAGGATTTTTAAATTAGCTGATACCACTGATTATCATTCAGCCTTTACACAAGATATAATCTATATGATGTACACAAGTGTCTGAAAAGTTTTGAGCCCCAACTTGAAGATGACAGCTCTCGTTAACAAAAGTTAGGGACTGTATTCGTGCAAATGTTGAAAGGTATTCACTAAAATTTCAGCCATTTTGGACGCTCAGTTGTTGTTTGAGTAAGTCGTTGTAGTGTTTTTGTGAAAATGGAAAAATTGAATATTGTGTAGTGATTTGAAAGACAATACACCTACAAAAATTAAAGCCAAGTTGGACGGTGTTTAAAGGGACTTTGTCCCATCATTTGCCACTGTGAAAAAAAGGGGAGCTGAATTTAAACAAGATCATACTAGCTTTGTTGATGATGAGTGGAACAGCCAAAAACTGCAACGACCAATGAATTAAGATTAGAGAGATAGCAGAGGCTATCTTGTGTTAACTGAAGAATTGGATATGTATAAGTTATCCGTGTGTTGGGTGCCATGTTTGCTCACTTTGGACCAAAAACGCATTCAAATGAACATTTCCAAGGAACTGCTGGAGCAGTTTAAGCAAAATGAGTTAATTTTTTGCGTTGATTCATAACTGTAGATGAAATGTGAATCTACCACTACACTCCTGAGATGAAACAACAGTCAAAACAGTGAACTGCAAAGGGTGAACCTGCTCCAAAAAGGTGAAGACAGTTCTGTCGTCTGGGAAGGTGATGGCGATTATTTTTTGAGATAGTAACAAAATTTTATTTATTGATTATTTTCAAAAAGGTAAAACAATAACAGGACAGTATTATGCATCAATATTTGATAGCTAAAGGCAGAAATTGCAAAAAATGACAACATTTGAAGAAGAAGAAAGTGCTTTTCCATCAGGACAATGCGCCTGCTCACACTTCGACGGTTGCCATGGCTAAAATTCATGAATTGCACTTTGAATTGGTTTACCACTCACCATATTCATCAGATCTGGCCCAACTGACTTTTTTTTTGTTTTCTAACTTTAAAGTTTTGCTTGGAGGAAAGCATTTTCATCAGACAAGGAGGTTATTGCATACATAATTGCCTATTTTGTGGAGAAGGATGCTAGCTAGCTACTATTTGGAAGAATTAAAGAGTTTTTGGCATCACTGGAAAAAGTGTATCGACTTGAAAGGAGACTGTGTTGAAAAATAAAACTATATTTGACAGAAAAAATATTCTTTCTGTGTTAGGGACAAAACTTTTTAGACAACCCATATATATAGAAAGTACATATTTTGTAATGATCATTCCGACATTCTTTATCTTTGTCCAAGGTAAAATAAGACAGACAGATTTTTCTGACTCATGCATACATATCCTTCAGAAAATCCTATACATATGAGGAAAAAACTTCATTACAAATACAAAAATGTCTGATCTGTTTTAATTAATTACTTATATAAGATTTAATCAGTGCCTATTGCATAAGAAAACATTTTGTGACATAAGTAAAATTTATTTTCATTGAAGTAGTAGTGTTTTGAAAAAGAAGTTCCGTACTATTATCATGTAGTGTTCTGCCTCTTGGCAGGTCCCTGGTACCACTTTCTTTTTCTGGAGGATTTAATCAGTGCCTCCAGAACCATCATTACTTCAGAGGATGAATGAGGATGATATGAGTGAATGTAAATTGAAGTGCAGTCCTGTATAGTCTCAAGTCGACCATTTTTGAGATGTGTAGTTAATTAAAACCCAACCACCAAAGATCACCGGTATCCATGATCTAGTACTCAAATCTGAATAAAAATAACTGCCTTTACTAGGATTTAAACCTTAGAACTCTCGACTTCAAAATCAGCAGATTTGCAATGATGAGTTCACCATTAAACCAACCCAGTGGGTCTTCCTGGTACCACTTTCTTTTTTTTCTCTTTAGCTTCCGGAACCACTGTAAGGTATTACTTCAGAGGATAAATCAGGATGATATGTATGAATAAGAATGAAGTGTAGTCTTATACAGTCTCAGGACAACCACTCCTGAGAGGTGTGGTTAATTAAAATCCAACCACGTGAGAACACCATTATCCATGTTCTAGTATCAAATCTAGATAAAAATAACTACATTTACTAGGATTTAAACTCTCAACTTCGAAATCAGCTTATTTGTAATGACAAGTTAACCACTAGACCAGCCCAAGTGGGCTTCCCTGCTACCTCTGTCGACTTCATCTGTTTCTGTCTCATGCTTTTCTTTTTGTCTCTTAACATTCGCTTCCCTATATGTCATTATTTATGAACTTTAGTCTCTTCCTGCCTCTTCTTTTTTCACCTTTAATGGAGCCTTCAAGAACTGTATTTATTATTCCTTTTCCCCTAATTATCCTGATCTAGTTTCTTTTCCTCCTTCTGACAGTTGCCAATATTGTTTTATCTTCATCTATTCTTCTTAAAACTTCTATATTACTTACTCTTTCCACCCATTTTATCTTCTCTGTCCTCCTCCAGACCCATATCTTAAAAGTCTTGATCTTATTTTTTTTTTCCCTTTTTTCCCAGTATTCATATTTTTTCTACCATACAAAACTATAATCCAAACAAAGAATTTAGCAATCTCTTCATCTGATTTAGGATCCATATTGCTGCAGAATAGGTTTTTTATTTTAAAAAAGGTTCTTTTGTCATTGCTGTTCTCATATTAATCTCTTCTGTACTTCTCCAATCTTCAATTGGTACTGTCATGAGATATCTATATCTTTTTACTTGTTTAATTTTTCTTTCTGCTGTTACAATATCTATATCTTCCCTCTCATTTACCTTCATAACTTTTGTTTTCCTCACATTTATTTTTATCCCATATTTCTACATCCCTACTTTTAATGCTTTTAATGCCTTGTAATGTTTGAATGTCTTTAGCTTTAATCAACATTTCGTCAGCAGATCTGACACAATTCTTATTTCTTCCACTTATGCTTACCCCTTTTTGATCTTCCAATATTTCTTTCAACATTTCCTTATATAAAGGGTGAAAGGTGTTGATGGTAAACAGTACCCTATCATTTATTTAGCCTTCCCCTCATTCCTATGCTACAGTTGCCTCACACCTCTGCATAATTATGAGATTATCATTTATTTTTACAGCTGCTTTTTGCTTCATATACAATGTTTTTATCAATCTCCTGTCTTTCCAATCAACTCTCTTTTCTTTCAGAATCTCAAATAACGTTTCCCACTGTACTCTGACAAATGACTTTTCCATATCTATAAAACAGAATCTCAATCCTCTTCCTTTTTCAAAATATCTCTTTTCAATCATTCTAATCATTCCTATACTTTCTGTTCTTCCTTTTTCTTTTTTTAATCTAAACTATTCTTCCCCAGCATTCTCCTCAATTTTTGTAATCAATCTTCTATTCATAGTTCTCAACATTTTTGCAACATGTGCTATTAAGCTGATAGTTCTCTTTTGAATTCATATTGTAACGTTTTTAGGTATCGGTTACGTTTTAACAAAAATCTTCTGACCATACTCGTATATGTCATAAATTTTATTGCACATTGAGAGTATTTCACCTATTCCTTCATCTTTTAACATTTGAAGAGTAATATTGGAATTTCACTACTACTCCTGTTTACTGTTGCTTTCTTGTTTTCATGATTTTAATAGCTTGTATAATTTCAGATCTCAAAATTGGTGGGCCTTTATCCTTTTCCATAATTTCTTCCCTCAGCTTCCCATGTTTTACTTTTACTTTTCGCTACTTACAAGTCCCTCATATACTCTTCCCACTGTTTATTTATCGCATCTTCTTTATAAACACTTGTATCATCTTTCTTCTCAATCTCTTTCATTCTATACCTTCTTCTTATGTTAAAATTAACAAGCCTTTTTTTTCTGTCTACATAACCTTGAACTATTACACATTGATAAAAATATTAAAACCAGAAATTTTGCTTCTCTAAAAAAAAACTTGATCAGTTTTTAAAGTCCCTCTCTATCTCTGTAGAGTCCCTCTCTTTCTCGAAATAAACAGATAATCATCATTATAAACAGATGATTATCTATTTATAACAAGAGATACATGTAAAGAAATAAATTAGGGTTACAAGTAATATTATGCATGTATTTTTGCATATAAATTTTGTCTGTTTAAATAAGTGGAAGCTTTAGTTATGCTTGTGATATATTCTTAAGAAAGAAATTATTAAATATATTTTTTTTAAAAATGCATTAATGTTCTGTTAAATTTTTTAATTAAAATATTGACTTTGTCATTTCAGAAACATATCAAGCAGTTGAAATGAGATTACAATATCATAAGACAGATACAGAGCATTTAATAAATTTGTATTACAATGAAAGATTGCATGAACAAATCATGACTGAAACCACTGAGTATGGAACACTAACAGTGAGAGCATACTTTCACCATGACTCTTTATGTGTTGAAGTACTAAATGCTAGAGATGTTATTCCTTTGGATCCAAATGGTAAATATTAAAAACAGACCGTAAGTAATATTATTAATCTATACATATATAAAAATGTCTACCTCTACCAAACCAGACAACACATCTGCATTCATGTCATTTGCTTTAATATTCTGGTACGTTAGAAAGTACCTTATTATGGTTTTGTCGTCATTTTTAATAAATTACAATCCTGTTATAATATCTTGCTATCAATTTATGTAAAATAAAATTGAATGATTTTTCTTTGTTTGGGTCAATATTTCTTTGTAAATGAATTTAAATTAAATTGTTTTAAAAAAAAAAATCTTATGTAGATACTACACTACTTCCTTGTATGCCTATTAAATTATACATACACATTTTTTCTGCACTTCATTTAAACTTAATTTATTTGAAAGTGAGATAAGATCCTCCAATTCTTTAATAAAGTGGACAGTTACAAAATTGTTAAAATTAATTTTTATTAACATCAAATATTTATACAATTATTAATTCAACAATCTTACCTGAAATATTAAGGTTAGAGTAAAAGTCTCTTTAAATAAATGTAAATCTTATATCTATCTAATATTATGTTCTTTAATTCTTATAACGAAACCATCAACAAAATGAAAACAAAAACAAAACAGAAGAAGGTTACTAAATTTTATAGTGTTATTTATTATCAAATAGACTGAAACAAATGCATAAATAAAAATAATACGATTAATAATAATTTTCAATTAATATTACATAATCAAATGTTTTACCAAATCTGATGTGGACACCACATGATTTCATTTTAAAAATTAAATTTTATATACACTTTTATTTTTAAAATGAAACGTACATAGAATTTTATTTCATTATTTCACGTCTGATATTTTTTTATTGTTATTATTGAATTATTATTAATCGTAAAAATTTGTTTATAATCAGAGGTTAATAATTATTAATAAATCAGTATATTTAAATTAAAAATAAAAGTAAAAAAGAAAATGAGATGAAATTCAAATTGATGTGCCTTGTAAGATCTAAATATTTCATTAATTAAAATTTTATTTGTTTATAATTCTTGAACCAGTGAAAATAAGTACCATTTGTGATATATCGTTGAATAGCTCTCAATGCTGGCTTATTATTGCAGTTAAAAAAAAGTTCAAAATTCACATTTTTTTGGTATTTGAGCTTTCTTGGACACATTTGGTTCACTCAATTGCAATTAAAAGGGTTCACAACTAGATGTTACAACAATCCTAAATCCAAAATATTAACATTCTACAGCCAATCATTTTTTGAGTTATGCGCGATATGTTTATGCAGAAATCATGTTGAAACTAGTCAAAATGGATTCATTGATGGTCAAAATGGATATTTCCATTGAAATCTGAAAATTGAAATTATTCATGATTACAATATGAATACTCTCTGTTTTTGTTAAACATGTATTTGGAATACAAATCTTTATAAAATATTCTAAATTGTTATTTTTTGTATTTTATTTAATATTTGTACAAATACACTTTTCAGAAGTTTCACATACTTATTATCTGTTAATATCATTATTGATGTAGACTTTAACTGTTCTTTTTTTTATAATGAACTAATTCTTTATTTTGTGGCATTACTCTGATCAAAATTTTACAATTTCCCTTGATATCCTAGGCAACTGCTTTTGCAGTTCTTTTTTATTTACGGAATAGCCATCTACCTACTCTACATGATCTACACGTAGAAATGATCCACAAAATGTTTATTTTCAAATAAAATTTTTTGTTTGATTATTATATAAAAATTCTTGTAATTATTTCAATTTTATCATACATTTTTTATTTCTACTCTAACTTAATGATTATTTTGATACAAGACTACTTCATTCATGTTTATTATTATTTTACTAAAAGGTTTAGGATGATTAAACCAAATAGACATATATAATACTCCTTCATGTTGAAAACAAGAACACAGCACAACTGTTATACATATAGTATGTTTATCTTTTTTTTCGAATAAAGACATTGACAATCAGTTTTAATAATTAGTTCAAATAATGGCAACCACTTTTTGCAGCCACTTTTTTAATATATTATTCTGTACAGAAAAAATTAAACTTCAATTCGGCATATAATTTTTTTGAAAAACACAAAAATTATTAACAATAACATTATTATTGTCAATAATTAACAATAACATACCTATTTACCTGGCAACTTGGAGTTGCAGCTTATTGAGAGCTGTCAATCTTTTTTTTTTTTACATTCTTCACGTAATTTTCTTTCAAATAATGTTTAATTCGCTTAAAAAAAATATGGTTTCAATTCATTAGAATAAATTAAGTACAATATATTTAATTAAATGTAATTGCGGCTAATTTTTGCTAGACAACCCAGCAGTAATGTATTAAATTATTATTAATCGTTCATTTAAATCAAGTTTTATTAAAAAAGCAGATACCTGCACAAATCAGCTGCCGGATCTTTGACTAATAGGTAATAATGCTCCATACATTGTGTAATTGCTTTCTATTCCAAGTTGCAAGTTTAATTAACAAACAGACTGACACTAGTACTAGCTTCTCTAAAAACATCACTCATCCACAAAATTCTTCTATACTACAAGAATATTTCTGTTGTGATACCATTAGAATTTTTTTTCCATAATATTGCTTATAAAAAAAGAGCTATTATGAAACACTTATTGAAATAAAATAGAAAAATAATAAAATGTTTGAAAACCATTTACAAACAGTTATTTAAAATCAAAAATTAAATGCCAATCTATATTGTTAACAATCATCCAGCAAACTCTGACAAAGAAGTATATTATTAAATGAAATAATTAAAATTATGGAATAATAATAATAATAGACATAGAATATCTAAGAAACACTGTAAAGTAAGAATTTATGATAGTATTTATAGAATACAAGTAAAAAACTCAGATTATTATTGGTTAAAGTTGAGAATTGTTATTTAAGGCAATCACAATTAAAAGCATAAATTTCACTGAAACGTCTACTCACAACAGGGAGTAATATTGTTGTTTATTTTCAAATGTATTATTTGTACTCTGAGTGCTACATTTCAGTCATTATTGCTACTTATGACATGTGTGAATTGAAATGAAACAACATAAAAACAAATGTAAAAAATTCTTGTTACAGGTTTTAGTGATCCATTTGTAATAGTTGAACTTCTTCCTAGATCTGTATTTTCTCATTGTGCAGAGCAAACAACTAATGTTCAAAAGAAGACATTAAATCCATTATTTGATGAATGTTTTGAATTGTAAGTTAAGGTTTATTCTTAATCATTTTTATAATATACATCTATTAAAGACGTTAGTAGTTTTTCACTTTAAAATTATAAAATTTGTAATAAACTGAACCAAATCTTTATAACAAAATATTTACCTATTTCACCTGAAGACCCCATAAAAGAACTCATTAATGTGAAATATCTGACACACATACATGGATGTAACATGTAACAGCATGTTACTTTCTTAGTAAAATAGATAAAAAATTAATGAATAAAAAAATATCACATTAAGATCTATTTTAAGCTCCATCTCTACCAATCCTTTATGTCCTGCATCACACCAAAGTGAAGGTAAATTTTTATTTTCCAACTATCTAAAACCTGTATTGCATAGAATGGAAACTATAGGGAAAATATGATATCTCACTGTAAATGCTCATACTGGACAGGACATTCGTAATTGGTGTCACAGCCAATGTGTTAACATGCAAAGGAAATGGCTTATGAATTTCATAAATATTAGGTACATTTTAATCTTTGAATCAATAAATAAAACAAAACAGATCATTATACATAAAATACTCTCACCAACCAAACATAGTGTTCCTTGAACACAAAAACTAAACTGTTTTAACTAAACAATGTTCTACATTGATAATTCAACAAGACATAAATTGTTCTATAGGTTGCAGAATCAAACAAAAATGCTGTGAACTCTTAAAAGTGCCTTCCATAACAACACATAGTCTACATTTGGCAATATATTAGATACAAATCACACATCCACCAATGTTACAGCAACCTTTTGTTTTTAATCTTCACACATGTGCATCCATGTATGTGCGCATGCACACACACACGCACAAAAGATTTGTCACATCCTAGGAAATGATAAGAATATACTAGACTAGTTATTTTTACTAAGAGAAATCAGTATACTTCAGTAGATTTAATAATAGCCAACCACAAATTTTGATTTTATTTTATTAATCGTAATACATATTTTATTCTAATGGTTACATTTTCTTTTATTATTTTACTTTAATCTTTTTTTTCATCTTTGTTTTACTTTATTTTATCATATTTTAATATCCAAGAAGGGGCTTTTTGTTAATTTTTTGACCTGGGTGATGAAATGGGAAAGGATTCCTTCCTCTCAAAAATAAAACAACCATCGGCAGTAACATTACCTGTGTCATTGTGAGAACAGTAGCAATAGCAACAGCCACTGAAGGTGGCTGTAATGATAACTGAGAACATCTTAATTCATTAAAATGTTTTATTATAAAGATCTGATTCAATTTGTTATGAGAAAGGTTTATGTTTTTAAATTAATATCATTATAGACTGTCAAACACAAAAATATTATTCAAATTTATTACTTTCGGTAATCTGTTTAGATATTACCTATACCACTATACCTCAATGTACTTATACTAGTGCTCAATCTTAAGATTTTCTTGCTTGAATAATTCATTTTTAACCTGTATTTTCCACGTCTATGTTTATTATAAACTTATTTATTTAGCCAGTACTAGAAAAGAACCTCATATTAAATCGCTGAATGAAACTGAAAAATGAAACTGTTTTGAAAAACTTTTTTTTTGTATTTTTAAAATCACTCTGTAGTCATACGCTTATTAGCACTCAAATTGTCATACTCTACTATTACCTCCCTAGATCCCATTAAGAGTTTAACTCAAGATGTTATTATTATTATTTTTTTTTTTAACCTCCGGAACCACCCATTAAGGTATATCAAAGATGTAACTCAAGATGTAGTCTCATCACAGGTGATCCCTTGACAGTTAACCATGAAAGGACTTTTAAGGAATACTCCATCAGTTGAACTAAGCAACACCAGAGTTAAGAGAAGACTGCACTTAGTGCAGTCTCGTACAATATCACAATATCTTGGAGAAGTAATAACAAACAACATAAACAAAAAAACTTCAATCCAAACAAGAACAAATGAACTAGCTAAAGCATAAAAATTTACTCGGTATACCTACAGTAAAAAATGTTTATCCATAAACACAGAAATAAGACATTGCTTGCTGCACAATTATAAAACTGGAAGCCACATTTGCAGCAGAAACTTTTTAACCTGAACAAACAATCAAAGACCAACAGACTCCAGAAAACCGAATGAAGAATTGGAAGAACCTGCATCAACAAAAAGTTCCAGAAAGACTGGCAATGGTGGACTGTGTTCAACAAGGTTGTGAACAAAGAGTTAGAACCCATCACTGATTCCATGCATAAGGGGAGATTAGGATTCTTTGGGCATGTCATGAGGATGCAAGATTCGAGACATCTGAAACAGCTGGTACAGTATAATCTTGACTTGAAAAACACAGACAGGATGCAGATGGATCAGAAAAATAAGAGAGGGTCTAAAGGAAATTGGCTTTATATTAGAAGACACACAGACGAGATAAAATTAAATGAAAAAATCAAGGACAAAAACACTTGCTTCATATTTACAAGAAACAAACTCGCAACAAGAATATTTTCATCACAGAAAGATTACGGAGATCGGAACTTATGAAAAAATACTGGGAGGGCCACAATGTTCAAACAGTCCCTTTGAAAAGATTTGGACATTGACTGCCTAACATGATCCTATGCAGTCATAAAAGACGAAAAAAAGCTCTCTTAGTGATTTCATAGAACCGCAGAATTCTAATATAAAATAATCTAAAAATGACCATATTACCTGATTAGAATATATAGTATTTCAGATAATTTTATCTAAGTTTTTTGAAGATTATAATTTTTAAAAAGATTAAATCAATTATTAAGAACAAGTTTACCTCAAAAGAGTGACCATGACATCTGTTTCTATGATGATACCAAACATAAAATTATTCACTTACCTTAAACCACAGAACTGTAATAGACAAATACGTTTGAAGTTCTAAAAAATTTATCAAAGTTTTTCTTTCATCCACTTAGCCATTTTTATTTATGTTCTGAATGGATATTTAAAATTAGTTTCTTATTACATCAAAGTTAAAAAAGGGAGGTTTTGTCTGAAATCACCTGCATAACCCAAGTGGTCACATGTAAGCATAAAGAAGAGTATTATATTTAATCAGTCTATATTAAATTATTTCTTTTTATCTGAATATATAAAATTTAAATTCATTACACATAATAAAATTCAGATATGAATAATTTTTTAATCATTTATTTTAACAGTTCTGTGACATTAGACCAGTGTAGAAGTGAGGGTGCTATGGTTTGTTTCACTGTTATGGACCATGATGTATTGACAGCCAATGATTTTGCGGGTGAAGCATTTCTTTCTCTTGGAAGTATACCAGGTGTCAATTCAGCATGCAATGCTGACAACTTTCATGGACTGAAACAAGTAGAATTGTGCCTCATGCATCAGAAAAATAAACGTAAGTAAATAATTAATAATATTTCCTTATTTTATTATCTTTTTTCTTCTTCCTATTTTTTATTAATGTCATCTTAAACTACTTGTTTAAAATTTATCAGTAAATCATAATAAAATAATTAATGTTTGTAGATCTGATTAAAAAGTATAAATATTTTTAATAATTTTAATTTAAAAAAATAATATATTGTTATCTATTCAAATTTGATTAAAAATGAATTATGTATATTTTTCTTTAAAAAACATCTTCAGGAAATAACAATTATAAACTTTGTAAATTTTCAAACACTTTGGTGTACTGTTATAATTATAATTATATCAGTCAGTCAAGAATGGATTTCATGTAGCATTATACAGTGTACAAGATTCTTAATTTGAAATTAATAAAAAGTTTAAGAAATGATTTGACAATATTTATGTTAACTATTTCTTTTATGACTGTAGATTGCATTATTAATTAACTATTGTACTACAGCTGAATGACAAAAGATATAACAATTATTCTCTTTGAAATGATTTTACATATTTTTAATTCGAATGTCATATGAATAATAAAATGAATGAGAATTTTTTTTTCTCTCAACTTTTGCCTACCCTGATGGGGAGTCTTATTCTGTAAGACTTTGGGATTGGCGTCCCCATGGCCTTAGCCTCTGCAGCTTTTCTTACCACTACACATTGAGCTGCAGAACACTTTACACTATACACATACCTGCACCAAAAACACTACACAATTTACAACATATACAACTTCACAACTACACAACAACATTCTACACTACTTCTTCTTACACATACATTCGGTGATATTGCGACACCTTACCCAAGGTGGAAACTATTGTGCCGATGGGTGAATGGCTCTGTGTAGTGAGTCTCAAAGGATGTCCTCTGGGCACCTGGGCAAACCCGGTTGTAATGTAATTCTAACTCCAATACGCATGCACTCTGCTGGAGTGGTCCTTTGTATTGCTGGTACTCATGGGAACAAAATTAGTTCATCACAAATTAACCCTACGATAGTTGGTAATCCATCTAAAAAAACCACCAAAAGTAATAGTCTTGTGAAAAGGCCTCGTTCAGCGTTGTTGGACGAGGATTACAGTTCGGAAGATAGTACACAATTGAACGTTGCAAAACAGTGCAAAAATATCAGATTCATAGTTCTGAAAAATAGCCAGGAAGGTGCCTCCCTTCTTATTTAATAAAATAAGCTTTCTTAATTAATAAAGTAATAACAGGTTCAAGTGGCTCCCCAAAGAATATCAAAAAATTGCGTGATGGATAGATTTTCATCGAGACATACAGTGACGAGCAGAGTCGATCTCTGCTGCATCTGACAAATTTGGGTGGTATACATATACATGCAGAATGCCACAAATCCCTAAATACAAGCAGGGGCACATAATTTTTTGTCGAGGCCTGTTAGACATGAATGTATCTGAAATCTCTGAAGAACTCCGATCTCAAGATGTTGTAGAAGTCAAGCATATAACGACAGGGTGGAATGGAGGAACCAACACCTTCCCTCATTCTGACTTTCAGTCTCCCGCTACCTTCTGAAAGGATTAAAGTGGGTTACCTATCAGTTAGAGTGCGACCATTCATTCCTAACCCACGGTGATGTTTCAAATGCCAAGTCACACAACAACACCTTGCCCGAAAATGGAGATCTCTGCTCAATGCGCGAAGGAAAGCCACAACGACATTGAACGCATAGAGGATGAAAAGTGCGCTAACTTTGATAGTTCGCATACAGCCCACTCGCGAGATTGTCCATCTTTCAAGGAAGAAAAGTCAATTCTCAGAATCACAAGTGAGCAGAAACTTTCTTTTTCAGTGGCTCACAGAGAGTATAAAAAGATTATCAACTTTAGGAATCTTGTTAAACCAGATATGTCGTTTGCCGTCACTACATTAAATCAGGCTCCCGAAAATGTAGGCAGAATCCTGCAAATGTCAGCCATGTGGATCCTGCAATGAGTTGAGAAACTAGTACAGATCTGATCAAGTAGCCTCCCTCACAACCACTATTATCAGAGCTGACCAAGGTGAAAAATAAGCGTTCAGTTACAGTTACTGAATCCAACAGTGGGATTCCTCTCAAAACTCCTGTTTTCAAAGCTTTGTCTACACGGGCAGGAGTAAGTACCTCAGGTGGTAAGCCACCAAATAAGCTCCCTCTTAAGGGAGCTCATACAACAACCTCCTCTGGGACGTCATCCTCATTGCCTCAGTCAAAATCTCCCCCTCCAGCACCACATATGGTAGAGGAACCGCCCGATCCCAGGGCATCTGATTTCCTCAAAATCAAAAATTTGAAGAAAAAAACCGGATCACCTATTATTAACTTTGTATCATATAGTATTAACTTTGTTATATACTTATCTTTTTTCTTCATCTATTCACCTTTTATTCATGAACATAATTCAGTGGAACGTTAGAGGTCTTAGGTCCCGCATTGAAGATAATAGAGTACTGATGCGCGCACATGAACCATTAATAATATCCCTCCAAGAAATGCATCTACTACAAAAAGATGTGGTAGAACTCAGAGGCTATACATGTGAGAGACTGAACTGTTTTATAGATAGTAGAGAGAGTGGTGGTGTTGGTATTTTCATGAGAAATGAGGTGTCAGCTTCAAGGAACCACTGACTACCCTCATTCCAGCTGTTGCTGTAAAAATCTCAGTCCCCTTTAAATTGCATTTATGCAATTATCAAACATCGACCGTTCTTTTTGCTCACTGAATCTGCTTCCTCGACTTAATTGGTCTACTTGTGAAGATGACCACAGGCCAATTATTATAGGCTTTGAGGTCGAACGTATGGTGAATAATGGAGATGGATTGTCAAAAAGGCAGATTGGAATGGCTACCATAATGCCTTAACATCGCAGTATGATGATGACCTTGATGAACTTTCCTCCTTCACGTCTCTCGTACTTGAGAAGCTAATAAATATATCCCACAAACATCAGGAAACCCCAGACATCCTTCCGTTCATGGTGGAATGATGATTGTCAACATGCCATTAGGAAGCGAAGGCAAGCGCTGCATAAATTCAACCACAAGCCAACGAGTGAACATCTTGATTTGTATCGGAAAGCTAGAGTGGAATGTCGTCAACTCTAGGAGGAAGTCATGGAGAAAATATGTGGACACCATCTCGCGTACTACTCCCGCGTCTATTGTGTGGAAAAAGATCATACAATTTGTGGATCACCAATACAATCCATACTCAGAGTCATTAATGAAGGAGAACTTGTCGCTACACCCTCAGCAGTAGCAAATGACTTGGCAGATTGTTTCCAGCCAGTTTCCCTCACCTCAGCATACAGTGAGCAATTTCAAAGGTACTAATTACAAATGGAATTATTATCTTTTAACATTGGTGATTCGGTCAGCGAATTAAACACTCCATTCTCATACAGGGAGTTGTCACACGCACTTACGGACTCACGTGTCACCTCCCCTGGACCTGATAACATTCATTTGAGCATGCTCTCATATCTTCCTAATTCGTCACTACAACACCTATTGTATATCTATAATAATTTATTCTCCTCCCTTCAGTCATTCCCTTTAGTCATTCCCTTCAGTCTGGTCAAAAGCCATTGTCCTTCCAGTACATAAACCTGGTAAAGATAAAGCAAGTCCCTCAAGCTTCCGCCCTATTTCCTTGACAAGCGTGTTATGCAAAGTAATGGAGAGAATAGTGAACCTGAACCGCAGACATACATGGTATTTGGAGAGACATGGGCTTTTATTTCTAGAACAGTGTGGTTTACGATAAGGACAGTCTTCCATTGACCACTTAGTGTCATTGGAATCAGCTATCCAAAACGCTTTCCTTCTCGGCCAGTGCCTCACCGCTGTCTTTTTTGATATTAATAAAGCATATGGTACAGCCTTGCGGCATGGTATTCTCAACACCCTTAAAAAATGGGGAATCAAAGGCAATATACTTACATTTATTAAGGGTTTCATGAATGACTGGACATTTTGGGTTTGGGTTAGAGATTCTCTATCTAGTAGTGTCGTCTTGGAGAATGGAGTATCTCAAGGAAGTGTTTTAAGTGCTACCTTATTTTCCATAGCCTTCAACAACGTTACTAAATGTGTGCAGGCACCAGTTTCATGTTCATTATTTGTTGATGATTTTGCAATATATACTACATTCCGCTCAACAGCTACAGCAGAGAGATTAATACAGAATACAATATCTCACCTTGAAGCTTGGTCCAGGGTTACAGGCTTCACCTTTTCACCCGAGAAAATCAAATGTCTAGTCATTTCTCGGCTGTGGGACTCTTCCATTCCACAGCTATATCTCAACGGAGAGCTTTGATTGTTGTTTCTCCTTACATCAGGTTTCTAGGTTTAGAGTTAGATAGCCGTCTTATGTGGGTCAATCACATCAAACAATTAAAAACAAAATGTTCCAAACTGCTAGATATATTACGAGTTCTTAGCAATACAAATTGGGGAGCCAATAGGGGTCATGTATGTTGCGTTTCTATTATTCCTCAGTTCGTTCCCGCTTAGATTATGGCTGCATCGCCATAATAATGCGTAGATTATGCGTGAAATAACGCTTTGAAGATGTTAAGATGCCGTACACCATTCTTCTCTTCGTCTTGCTACAAGCGTTTTTAGATCAAGACCTGTTACTAGTGTGCTTGTCGAGTGCAGTGAACAATTACTTTGGGGTAGATGTGACTGACTTCTAATATCTTATTGGTCCCATCTTAAAGGGCAACCGAATCACCCGGCTTTTACCGCAGTTTTTTCGAATCCACAAAGATATGAAGACCATCCACATTATATTGCACCTATGGCTGTACGTGTCAGATGGTTACTAAATATTTTAAATGTTAATGTACCCTCTGTTTTTCCAGCGTTTCAATGTTCATACCCTCTGTGGAGAATCGGCGGTATACGTATTATTTTTGATCTTAACATATACAAGAAGCAATCAACACCAAATCAACAGAAGCAAATCTACTTTCAGCAATGCTTTCACCATATTGTTTTCAATGTAAATCCTGACACAATAATATACACAGATGGATCAAAACAGGATGATACCGTTGGTTGCGCATTTGTTGTCGGTGATAGAGCATATATGTTTGACCTACCTGGCATCACAAGTGTTTTTACAGCCGAACTTTACGCAATAAATAAGGCACTGAATATCGTTAACCCTAATTATCGAAATATTCTTATTTGTAGCGACTCGTACAGTGCTCTCCAAGCCCTACAACATTTGTATCCCAGACATCCTATAGTCCTAGAAATTTATAACGCAATTGCTGAGTTGAACCATCGCAACACACTAGTTTCTGTTGGATCCCTAGCCACTTGGGGATTCCAGGAAATGAATGCACAGATTCAGCAGCTAAGGGCGCGTTAGTCAACCATACTTTACCACCCGTGTTACTACATACGACTTTATAAGCTATATCAAACTCGCTCTTCGCACAATGTAGCAAGATTATTGGATGGCTACAGTTAATAACAAGCTGCAGTGTATTAAAGATTCTGTGTTGCCATGGCATTCATCATGCAGAAAAATCCGTCTGGAGGAAGTGGTTCTTAGTCGATTACGGATAGGACATGCGAGAGCTATCCATGAGTACCTGATGACAGGAGAGAATCCATCTGCGTACGATGCAACTGCCGCTTAACTGTGCGCCACATATTGTTTGACTTCATACGTTATGTGGCCTTGCATCGCAAATTTAAATTCTCTAGTAACTTTCGCCGCATCCTGGAAAATTATAAACAAGTGGTGGATCAGGTACTCGTGTTCCTACAATGTATACATATGTTTGATGAGATTTAGTAAATATGTATTCATAATTTATGTTTATAATCCATGGGGAGGCCCTTTACACCCCTCACAAATTCTGTTAAGTATTTTATGTTATATTTACTTTCACATTTCATAAGGATTTCTGTGATATTAGTTTTAAGTTTTCGTGATATTTTGTGTTTTTTTTTTTTTTTAATTTTACGTTTTAGGTAATATTTTAACTTAAATCTAGTAGTAGCTTTTAGTCTTTTATGTTTTCATTTAATATTAGTTTTAAGTTTTAATGAAATCTATTTTTAACTTTTATTTATTTAATTTATTTATTTATTTGTTATTTTAATTCCAAATTTAGTTTTAGATTTTATTGTTATTTTTCTTTCAAATTTACTTATTAAAAATTCTACATTTATTTTTTCGTTATTTTATCTCGGTGATAATAACGTTTCAATGTTGTTCGCCCTCCAAAAAAAAAAAATAAAAAAAAAAACTTTTGCCTAAAAGATTTTTCTGCTACTTATGACAGAAGGTGTCCAAAGACCTACAATATCATCTTAATATTGTACTTAATATTGTATTACAAAACATTATAACATCTATCTTTATATTCTGCTGGCTGATCTTAATTAACAATTTTCATTTATCATTTTAGAAAATCTGACATAGTAACGTACACTAACATAAATTATCTGCCATTTTAGTTTGTTTAACTATCCATTAATCTTTTTTTGGAAACATGAATAAGATCATTTGATATCAGTTTTACGAAAATGAGATAATTATTCTGTTGTTAGGGGCCACATACATATACATAAATTAGTTCTTTACTGTATTGTAAAACACATTGGTTACATATACATTTGTTTAAAAATATATTCTTACTAATGTATCATACGCATCTCTTCAATTTCCAATGAATCTACAGCCTTGATGTGAGATGAGATTGTCATTTCAACAATATCAATCTGCCTCTTGCATTTCATGTTTGAACAATATATTTAACTTTTTTACAAATCATTCTCAAGTAGGTTACTTGGTTTAAACTTATGTTTATGTTCATTAGAAACTTTATAAATAAAATTCCCCCTTTTGAGACACCTGAATGTACTGGCGTACATGTAGTGAAAAATAAATATATTAATAACAGTGAAATAAATAAGTATTGTCTTGTTTTAATTTTGCTTTGTAGAAGGAAGTAAAATTTGACTGCTCAACAATTAAAAGTCAAAAATTGTTTTCAAGTTAAAAAATTAAAATTCATGAAAAATGTAAGTTTTGCATTTAAATTTGAAAAATGTAAATGTTTTTTTACTAAAAAGTATTTAGAACAAAGGTTATGAAGATGATTTTAATGATCTTCAGTTACATTATGTAAAATGATTTGCTAAAGTAGTGTTACTTATGAATTGAAAATACAGTATTTACCAAGAAATTAGCAGCATTCTTGAAATTACTGATAACATCAACATATTGCAGAGCACTGTTGGAATATTTCATGGAAGTACAACCAGAATCCAATGGATTATTTCCAGGAAATATTGTTTTTTTCTTCTTTTTTTTGTTTGGAAATTGTTAATTTTATTTCTGAAAATTTTCCTAAAATAGTAAAAATTATGTAACACCAGGAAATACCACTTCTATGAAAGTACATACTGCTGCTGTACTCTTATTTAAATGAAATTGAACCACTTGACATATTTCCAAAGCTTTCTGAAAAATTATATGAAAAATTAACATTTAGAACACTTTAAAACAAACATCACATATATGTGATGGCTGTAATGGCAGTTCTGCACTCAAAGGAAATAGTTATTATAATTTAAATGTTTACTTTCTTCCCATGTTGATTGTATTCAGAGATCAACTTATCTTCTCTACATTTTATTATAATAACAAGCAACTATGAAAGTCAGTAATCCTTGTTAATACTATTAATAATGTTTTCTATTGTCTTTTATATAGGCCATCCAATTCTACAAACTCTTGAAACAAGAACTTGGGATAAACAAGCGCAAGATTTTGTAAAGAAACAGAAGCTCAGATTCAGCAGTTCTTAGTCACTTCTTGTGCCTTCATTAATGCCAAGTAAATATAAATAGAAATAATTTATTTATTGACCAGATTACAGTAAAATTATTTTTGTAAACCCTTAAGATTATACAATTTTTTATAATATTCTTTTGAGATCACAAAAGTATTAAAAATTTAAAAAAAAACGTTCTGAAGTCGACAATGACTCCAACAATGAAAATAACTTTCTTTTCAGTAATAAACTTTCTTTGCAAGTTTATAGTAAAGTTTATATATTTATTCATTTTAATACTCAGAAAAATAGAAAATAGAATTAACAAGCTAATATCATATTCCTCTTCATTCCAAAAAAAATCCTATTTTTTAATTTTGTATTTTACAAAAAATCCTCCATATTTATTAAATCTTGTGTTTTTTATTTATCCAAGGATAATAATATTTTGTCTTTTCAAGTTATATATGAAGGTGAATCAAATATAAACAAGAATTTTTGTTTTTGTTTTATTATCTATTGAAGGATAATAAAAATACATACAATATTATTTTTTTACATAATTTTTTCTTTAGGAAACACATTTTTTCCAGCGGATAGGTAGCTTTTTGATCCCACTATCATAAAATGAAAGTAGGCATGAGGGCATGAAGGTGGGCACGAACTCTTTAACAGCAGCTTCTTTTAGTGATCCAAATAAATGATAATCACAGGCCAGTAAGTCTGGACTGTTTGGAGGGTGCTCCAGTGTAGTCCAGAATAAGGATGCTATTTTTTCTTGAGTTTGAGCTGCAGTATGGGGCCAAGTGTCATCGTGAATCAGAATTACATCTCAGATTGGAAACTGATGTCTTATTTGACTATATGCAAGTTTTGCTTTATCTAAAAGTTGCAATTGGTATGCAAAATCCTAAATTCTAAATGTTTATGGAGAAACTCAATATGGAAAACGCCTTTGAAATCAAAAAATATTGTGGCCAGAACCGTTCCAGCTGACAGTCAAGTTTTTGTTTTAATGGGTGCAGTCTGTCACTCCAAACTTGTCTGTTTTAATTCTTGAGTATAGTGGTGCACCCAAGATTCATCACAGGTCATGATTCGATGCACAAAAAAATTCTTCTTCAGCTTGGAAATGATTCAACAACCACTGGCACATCTCTAGCCGGTAGAGCTTCTTTGGTTAGAAGATGAGGGACCCATCATGGTGCCACTTTTTTAAATCCAAGATTGCCAGAAATGATTCTTGAGCATTTGTCATAGCTTATTCCGATCACAGAAGCAATTTCTGCAATTGTTAATCAATGGTCATCCTCAATAAGGTGACAAACCATGATAACATTTTCAGCAGTAGCACTTGTCCATGGACGACGTTTGTATCCTTCATTATCAACTAGTTCTCATCCTTCCAAAAATTGCTTATGCCAATCATACAGTTTAGTGTTTTTAAGTATGTTGTCTCCAAACTGTGTCTGAAGTCTTCTCAAAATTTTGGATGATTTCACACTCTGTGCCATGAGAAATTTAATAATAATTATAAGTTGTACAACATATGATGATACACCTCCTGCTCTGATATTGTGATACTAACTGGAAAAGAGTAGTAAGTTGGCTTTCTAAGACTCATCCGTACGTATAACCCTGAGAAGCAATGCCCCTCTTCATTAGCTGTGTGTCAATGACAACAAAAATCCCTGTTTATATTTGATTCTCCCTCATACAAAAATTTTTATTTTAAACTCTTGAGCTTTTAGAACCATAAGGCTGAAACTTAGTCGATCTACTCAAAAAATATGAAGAATATTTTTGTAGTTGGAAATTGAACTTGCTAAGTGATTTCAAACATAACCTACTTGAATAAATGCAATAAAGGTTAGATACATTTTTCTTTATAAAAGCTGTAAAGTACCAAAATGTGACATAAATTGCATAGTACATAATAAATTTTTACAATTAACATCTTTTAAAGCTGTATATAAAATTTCTATGAATTTACACTGATGACCTATAAGCATTAAAAACAAATCTCTTTGTACCCCGTTTAAGTATATTAATTTGATAAAAATGAGCTTCCCTATCTGATAACCTAAAAAAAACTATAAATTTCTAAACTATTAGGAAGATCAATTTACTAAGAGAATTTATTTATATATTTATTCATTTTAATACTCAGAAAAATAGAATCAGCAAGCTAATATAAGCCTTTTCATTCCAAAAAAAAATCTTATTTTTTAATTTTGTATTAGCTTTCTCATCCCCAATGCAATTCTTTTATTAAAAAGTGAGTATTTAATTTTAAGTAAGTTTGTAATCAATTTATTTTAAGTAAACATGACAAAATTTGTAATTTACTGCAGCTTTATCTGCAATATCACTGCAGAAGGAATGAATAGTAATTTTGAATGAATCACCTGGAAGCATACTTTCATTGATTTATAATTTGAATTGAATAGTTTTTAAATTTGTTTAAAATTTCTTTTTTAATCTGTGATGTTTGATTTCTACAAGTTTTTTTTAATTTTTAGGTGCCATTGGATGGTATGGCAATCAGACAGCTCGCCGCTTGCTGTGCCTGCTGGTCACACTCTTAACTGTAGCATCATCTAGAGGACATATCATATATACATTGTACAATATTTATATATGTGTTGTTCTTCATATATTTGCATTTATTATATTTACAGGGTCTCTTTATATCATTTATTGCTTTAATTTCTCAGATCTGTCAAGAAATTATAATTTAATATTTTAATTCATACACATGCACATTTGCACAGACATACACATACATATCTACAAATAGATTTATTTATTTTTACGCAAACATCAACTTGCACACACATTAACTCAGAAAATGGAATTTTTATGAAAAGTTGAATTAGTTGAGGAACATTGCAGATCTTAAAGGATTCTATAGAATATACATTTTGCAGATAAAATAATAAACAGATGAGACAAAAACCTGAGTAAGGAATTTTCTTCAGTGGTTATATTCTTGTCACTAAATTTTTATTCAATTCTAAATAAAATTTTCAAAATTCCTGTTTGAAATCATCATTAAATGAATTTTTGCATAAGATTTGTCTTATTTACAGTGATATTTCAAAGGTATTACTAATTTGTATTGGTTAATCTAATGGATATAGTCATGTTTGATGACAGTATTTTCAGATTAATCTAATTCATAAAAAAAAGATTAACTTATATATTTTATTAAATTTTGGTGTTTCTTTTTTAGTGTGCAATATATTTATTATAAATCTAGTAGTTCATATAAATCTATTAAGCACCTGGCCATTTAAGAGGCTATTACATTTGGTACTTTGTATCTAAGCAAGAAATACTGTTAATAAATGACCAAGCAAACCAAGCTTTAACTTTTAACATTCTGGGACTTCAGAATTTGTTTCTGTGGCTCAGTTACAGCCAAATGTGTTGTCCAATTTTTATGAAATTTACAGAAAGATTACTAGCTATTTGACAAAATGAATAACTTATATGTGAATCAGTTTTACAAACAGTTTTCATTCTGAAACGGTATTGCTTCTTTCTTGGACATGATTAAAGGGAGTTGCAATGCAAGGTCATTTTCATTACAACTAAGTGACTGAGCAATATATTACCCTTCTCTTTTTAACCTACTCTAGATATCACAATTTTCAGTACATATTTCATTTAATAGCTAAATGCAAAAATCTTATTTTCATGTTTTAATATGCTTTAAAACACAGCATTTGTTTCTGAGAACATTCTCCTGTTCTGTAAATATTATACATTCTTAAATGCTAAATCGTTTGTTGGTTTGCAATAAAAACTGTTTTTAACATTTCCCCTCAAATGCCTTAATTATAAAAATAAGTTTAATATACAAAAAAAAAGTTAATTTAAAAAAGAAACGAAGAAATATGATGGAAGTATTTGTCTGATAATCATCATTCAGTGTTGTTTGATGTTAATGGAAACAGGGCTTTGATATTGTTAATGCAGTAAAATTAACTTTTGATATTGCATTGGATAAACCTTTCTATTATTTAACACCATCAAAATTTCCATTTTGTACTTTATTTTTACTTTCACTTTATTAAACCATTTTCAGTGTCAAGTTCAATTAGTTAAATTCATTACAAAACATATGACATATATGGTTAACAAATAGTAAAGTAGTATTAATAGATTATCCTCATTCAGAATTGCCTTTGAACTTTAAACAAAAATATAGCCAGTATTCATAAAAAAAGAAAAATTGCATTTATTTTACACTAAATCTCAATCCTGAAAACTGCTCATTTATACTAACAGGATTAATATGTTGTTCATTTTTGAACACTGTTATTTTTGCTGTTGAAGGTTTGAGTTGTTAAAAATTGTGTTATCAAATAACTATTAGCAACTATGAGGCAGCACAATGGACAGAAAGGATAGACCCAGTATGATTAAAGTAATAATTTTAATAAAATCCCTGAAATATATACTCCCCTGTAAATAAATCAACTCATATCAATTACAATTTTACAAGTTTCATTTGACCCTATTTTTTTTAATTTCCTTTAGTTTATTAGTTTCTTAAATCATTGGAAAAAAGATTGCTTAATTCTTTAATAATAAATATGTATTACAATAAAATAAACAATTCCTCAGTGATTATTCCTTCTTTTCTTATGTATTTGCCTAAATTAAAAAAAAAATTGAATATTCTCTACATTATGCTCTTGTTGTGAATTAGATTTCTGTGGTCAAGGTTGATATGAGATAGTAAACTGGGAAATTCTAAAGAAGTGACAAAAATTTTGCTACAAATATTTTACGTAATCATCTTTTAAGTTTCTCTGAAATAACAATTTTCATATAATTTGAAAGTTAGATGTAAATAATTTTGAAATGTTATCACATTTTGTCATGTTATTCAAAGAATCTCTGATCTCAACTAAGTCTCATCACCAATCTCCTTGGCAGACTGGTATTTTTTTTTTAACCTCTGGAACCACCATTATCTTCAAAGGATGAGATGAATAAATTGTAGCATGTATGAAAAATGCCACACCTGACCGGGATTTCGAACCCGGAACATCCAGATGAAAGGCTAAGATGCTACCACTTGCGCCACAGAAGCCAGCGGGAGAGTGGTAGTATCTAAAGCTTTCATCCAGAGGTTCCAGGTTCAAATCCTGGCCAGGCAGGGCATTCTCATATGCTACAAAATTCCATTTCCTTATTCTCATGAACAAGTTTCTGTAGCAAATTAATTCATCACGCCAGAAAAAAAATTAAGCATTTCTGTTGGAAGAATTGATTCATCTAATAACTAATACAATTCTTTATTCTACTTTTACTTTTGTTATTATTTATTATGACCCTTTACAAGGGATATCCAGAAAGTAAGTTTTAATGGGCTACTAAAAAAATAATATAAATTTAATATATTTTTATTGCTATTGAAGTATGTAGTTTATCATCAGGACTTATATTAGGGTACCAGTTGTATCTCTTCATCAAAAACAATTGTTGACTGTAATGTTAATGGCATTTTTGAAATTTATTATTGTGATGGAATCTTCAGCCATGCATCAACAGTTATTTCAGATGCTGGGACAAATGATAATTGCTTAATGCAAGATCTGGGCTGTAGAGGAATGATAAAATTGTTTCCAGTAAAACATCATGAGGGATTTTTCATTGAATTGGCAGAGTGGCAGATATTGTCATAAATCAACATAATATTTCAAATAAACATACAAAGTTGGTTATTCTGGATCACATGAACAATTTTTTGTGTTTTACAATTGACATCCACATTAATTGATGAAAGAATCTGCAAGCAAAGCTCCCTTACTGACTCATAACATTGTGCATATTGTGTTGAGTGGGAAACGTCTGCCACAGTCTTGCCTTTATTAGCAATGAAGTCTGCCTTCATACAATGAGCTGTTGTTTTTATTTTGAGGTTGCAAGAGGTACTCTTATCTTGTCCCTAGTAATTTATGTGGCTCAAGAAGTTATTTCTTCGCTCACCATATCATGTCAAAATAAGCCAACAACTCCCGGTAATATTAAGACTATTAAGGGTGACATTTTTATGTTTATAATATTTTATAATACATCCAAGAACTCCACAGAAAAGCTAAAAAATATAGTATCATGCAAGTTAGTGGGAAATTCAGTTGTTTTTTTTATTTAGAAATCCCAACCGCCCTTCTTTCAAAAGATAGCAACACATAAATTAATTGTAATAAGAAATTATAAAAGGAAATTCAAATTAAGTTTTTCTTAACTTTGCAAAACATTTTTAAAATGATTAAATATAAAATTAAATTTTAAATAAGCTATTTTTGAAACTAATTAGCAGCAACTTCACTGCAGGGTAGTAGAATGGTGAGCTGCAGGTGCAAAACATTCTAGCAAGCAACAAACAACTCCAGTAAAAAAGGTGATGCTAATTAACTTCAAAAGTTTTTTGAAAGAAAAATTAAAATTTATTTTGAAAATGAGTCATTTAATAATTTTAGTGATATTATGTTTCATCACACTCTTCAACAAATTTCAAAGAGCATATTCATTAAAAACAAGGAATATTTTTTATTAACACTTTCTTACATGAACATCTGCATTAAATTTAGTTTTAAAAAACCAATAATAATAATAAGTTACATATTCATAAAATCAAGGTTCAAGACATTTTAAAGTGTCACATTCTTAGTTAAATTTATTAAGTGTGACAGATCTCTTATTATTGGAGACCATGAAAACACATTGTATATGCCTCCTCTTTTTATAAACACTGCCTTCTTATTCTTAATTAATATTCTTATATATATATAATTCTTATTCTTATGAACAATCTTATTCTCACTTCAATTTAATACAAATATTCATGTCTGTATATAAATAGTGAATAATTATAGTTTTATTATTTCATTATCTTATAATAATATTGATATATAAATTTGTTTCTATGTTAATAGGTGCTGAAATTAGTTAATTTTAAGTACAGAGATTTGGATAATCTGCTTAATGTAAATCATGTATGTTTTTCTGGCAAATTATGATTGTAATGCTACCATCCTATTTTTTTTACACTACGGTAGCCAAAATACAGTTAAGACAAAGCTAGAAATATTAATTCAATCAAGTTTTGCTTTTCCTCAACCAATAAGCGAAATACCTTATTCATTTTGATTGACTCTAATGTTAGTCTCTTGACTCGGATACCCGAGTCTTCCAATTTCAAAATGATACTGTTTCCTTAATCGCTCATTTTTCATAATCACATAAACAATGTAAGAATAAATAAATCATAGATTTGAATATATATATATATATGATTTCATACATAGAATATGTATATTTATATATTTTACTTTTTGTATTAGATAGATATATTCTTTCTATCTTTTTGTCTATAAAATACGTACTCCATTAGTTTGACTTCAGTATAATTTGAAGTCAAACTATTTCATAATTTTGAGAGAATTGCTATAAAGATTAGTTAAATAAATAATAAGTTGTCATGTCTAGATAAAAGAAAATTTTTTATCTATTTTATTGGTAAAGAGTAATAAAATAAAAAATTTGTATAACTGCTGTTATTATAAACACTGCTTTATGCTGAGCTGTAAAAATTTACTCATAAATTTTGTTAAAAGTTTGTAAGTAAATAAGTTGTTAGTTTATGAGTCGGGTATTATTTCTCTGTACCCTAATCATCCAGTCATTTTATAATGAAAATTCCTTAACAATTACAATTACCTGTTGAGAAGAGGTATGGCAGAATTCCATTAATCTAAAATAAACATTTTCAAAGTTATCAAAGTTAATCTATAGTGCACAGGTACCTGTATTTGAACTATTTTTCTGCTTTTACATAGGAGGAGGAAACATCTGCAGCCAGACGCCCAGCAGCCCGTACTATTGGGTTGTGTAAGGCTTCCCACTAAAGACAGGGATTCATTAAACAACCTCCTGCTAAGACAACATGCTCTGATATCTGCCGTTATGGCATTACTTGAGACATGCCTGGTTTCAACCCGGGTCACTAAGGACAGGATCAGCAGTCCCAAACACATATCAGTAGCAGTATGGGCTGTCCCTTTCCTTCCCTTCCCATGTTTTCTGGCAAATATTGAGAAACTCTCTATTTATCTTATGTTTATCTTCCTCCATGGGACAACCTAGAGCACTACAGATGGAGGCACTCTATTAATGCTATCCTTGTGTCAGATGGAATCACTGAGGTAGACGGTATTAATCAGAGCAGACAGACAACAGCCTGAGGGTTCCAACTATCTTCATGCACAGATTGTCCCTTTCCTATCCTCCTTGGTACTCCATCTTCATTCCTCCAACATCTTAACTCTAGGACTGTCCTGAACCAGTTTCAGCACTCTCTCCACCAGAGCTAATTGTGCAGCACAGCCTGCATGACTTCCTCAGGGGAGTTGAGGACCACTGCCACCATCCATCTTGGACACTCAAGAAAGCTGTAATCTACAACAGTGTCCACCCATTTGCAATAAATACATTCCAGAAAGAGTTTCTTCTCGATGGCATGAAGCTACTTCCCAAATGATCCATGGCCTGTAAGCCATTGAGTCACCCAGTAATCAATCTTTCCATGCCCTCTCAACACCCACTCCCAGATACCTGGAATAAGTCTGTGTTTCCATCTACTCGTAAAAGACTGGTCCTATCCTTGTTGCCAGTGGTTCAGAAAATTGCCTCTCACTTCTCTCTTGGAGCTGCCCTCTGCTACGCTCCTTCTCTCTTCTATGAATAATGTTATAGGTGGAAGATCAACAACCACCAACACAAGCCCCAATGAGACCGTAAAGTAAATCGCCATCTTTCTCTGCAAAGCATCACACTTCTCCCTACAGCTCTTCAAGTTCAACAGGCTCTACGTCTTGACCCTGTAGGGAAGACATCGTCTCGTGACGGGTCCAACTGTCACACCGATTGAACTGATCATCGATCCTACCCGAAGGGGGAGCGAGTCTGATACGTGAACACCAACTTTGAAACCTCAACAATATCAAAACACAAAACACTAGAATAACAAAAACTAAAAACATTAAACCAAATAGCTAATCTAAACATAATACATTCAACTATAAAACAAGACAAAAACGTAAAAACAATACAAGGAATACAAAACTCAACAATATATAAACAACCCAGAAACTAAACCAACACAAATCCCGTAACCATAACAGAAATAACACAAACACAAAACCAAAGAACAACACAAGACTAACAAAGAGAAAACCTAACCAAAAAGTAAAAAAAAACTAAAAACACCAAAATAAACCAAACATAAATACAACTCAGACTATAAAGAAGCCAACGGGAAAGAAACCAAACCAAATAAGACTAAAACAGAAACATATAAACAATGAAGAACTAACTAACAAATAATAAAATCAGAACATTTAAGATAAAACAGAAACACTAGTACTAAAGAAAATAATTACTAAATATGAAAAATAACCCAAACACTATACAGAACAAATACGATGAAAGTTAAATAAGGCCAAAGAAAAAACAAAAATATAAGCAATAATAACTAACCAACAAACAATAAATAAACCCAACACTATCATTAAATATTAAAACAAAAACCTATCAAAAAAGCCCTACACCCTAGGCCACAGGACTGTATTTGACACAAGAAATCAATACGACTGATTAATTAATTCCGTGCACGCTTGTACGCGAAACAGGCCTCAGACTCGCAGTCGTGATTGTCGGCTTCCCCACCCGAACACAATTAACGAAACAAGAAGATCCACCGTCCTTTGTAACTTTGCCACTTCTTGGCATGATGACCCCCGTCAGTACAAAAAGAAGAAATTTCGCGTACTTGCAGTCATTAGCCCCATGTCCAAATAAATAACATCGAAACATCTGCGAACATTACCATAATCCTTAATCCTACAGTAAAGGAGGTCCACATTTACCCGTCCTTTCTCCATCAACGCTTTGCGTAATAAATCGAATTCAACAACATAGGTAACTTCACTCGATTCTCTCTACCTGTTCGAAATATGACTGAATTTCGTACAAAATTCAATCTCGATAAACTTGGTGTTCTGAGCCCGGGCAGCGTCGATAAAACCGTGATCCTCGAAGTTTCGAGGGACATCATATATTATCATCCTAGGCCTCAAACTCTTAGGAGCAACGGTCTGTATTGAAGAATAATTTACCCTCTGGTTCTGCCGAATATTGCGCTTCGTTTCGCTATCATCCGCCACGATTCTAATACCTTTTCGATTTTCCTTGAGACTAATGTTCCTCAATCCCCGCCCCCGACATAGGTGAGTTGTTTTATTAAAGAGTTCATGTACTAGTAGAACACCGATGGGAATATCACATGTGGTATTCGCATCGACTAGCATCCTGACTCATGCAAGAACAAGGCTGAGAGATGCCTTTTGCCAAGGTTCTAAAGATGACCTCCGGTAAAGCCCATAAGGGCTAGGTACGGAGGGGGGGCGTGGTGGCCGAAACTGCCACATGGAGGGTGTCTTCCCCTACGGGGTCAAGATGTCCCTAACTGTCCGGAGAGGTGGTCCTCGGGGCCGTTTGGCCTCACCTGCTTCCCTAATTCTAGGGGCTGGGAATTTTTCTTTACCTGCAGTAGTGTTGAGGACCTCTCTTAGTTGTCCCTGCTGGACAAGGTCTGGATCGGTTTTTGATGTTTCGACACAGCCATGTCTGGGCATCGTGGGTCGCTCCGGGCGGCTGAAGTCTGATGATGCATTTCTGTCGATTTGCCTGAGATTTCGCGCTTTTCTTTCTCCATTTCATTTCGTTATGCTTCGTTCGGGTCATAAGTGTGGAGCTGGGTACTCGGGAAGTGGTGTACATTTGGGCATGGGATAGCCAATCACTTGTCCCTTACTGTGGTCCAAGACGTCGACAACTGAGGACTGGGAACCACTCCGTGGTACCCAACAGGGTCCTTACAGAGGCAACAGAGTCGTCGCTTCCAGAGAAATAATCACTCCCCACCTGAGAGGAGGCGGCTGTTGACACCTGCCGTCGATGCAACCCAGCTGCATACTTCTTATCTCCTCTAACAGCGTCGAGCCTGCTTTGTTCTTAGAACCCGCATGATTCCTTGCTCGAAGTCACCGGGCCCGCCGACCTCGAGCAAGGGTCCTACAATCCGCCGGGCCACCCGAGTGTCTGATTCCGACGGATCACTCTCACTCTCTCCAGAGTACTTCCCCCGGGATAATCGAACGGCTTCGCCACGCTTTTTGAGCTTCTCCTTGCTCTTTGGCTTTGTAAAATTCTCTTTCCTGCGTGACGTGCCGGGATCCAACATCTTAGTAAATCAACCAGCCAGAAACTAAGTCAAAAACGTAAATATAAGTATGCTGGAACTACACACATTAAGAGGAAACAGACTTCATCAGTTAAAGTAGATTAATAAATAGCTACCAATTACAGTTCACTGCAAATAATTTATCGTCTATCTGTTCGTAAGGACAGGGAAAATTAAATATATCGAAAAATACACAGAAAACCATGTCTAGAAGAAATATTGTTTATAAATAGAGAAAAAAACTTCACATAGCTACAGTAACAGTCCTTAGCAACGCTAGGTAATCTTTAAAAAACACATCTAAAACATCACAATGGTCAGCACAAAATCCAACTTCTGAATAAACTTGAACTAAATTAAAATTATTTTCATCATTTACATAAGAACTTACTCTCATCAACATATCTAAATGAAATTCTTTTAATCGATTTCTAGATTTTGTTTAGTTGAATTCAAAAAACTGAAGCCCGCTCGCAATCTACTGGCCAAAAAAAAACCCCAGTATCTAATAATTCTCTGACAAATCCGTCAGATTTTTCTTCATATAAAGAAAACATTACCAATTCTGCAAAATTCTTTATTTTTTCGCCCACAGCATATTTAAAGTCATCGTATTGTTTTGGTAATACAGATTTATTTCCAACAAAAGTCTTATATTTTAACTACAGTTTCTCAATGCTCGTTAATCCATAACCAAAATCGCATGATGACAAAGCTGTTACACCAAAGGATATACAATCTTCTACCTCACCTTTTGTAAATTTTTCTTCTAAATTTCCGCATAGTAAATTGATAAATTTTAGCATATCACTTGTGTGTACTACAATATTCTGGTCAGTAGCTCTTTGGAAAAGCGTGCTCACCTTACTGTTGCAGGCAATGTTGTCAATAAGATATTATTCTTTTATTTTATTTACTTTTTCACGAGCAAATTAAAAAGCATCAAGTGGCTTTAGCTTTCGACCCTGCAAGTTCTTCTAAAATTGTATTTAAAATTTCTTAATTTGAAATTCAATACTTTCTAATTTTAAAAAAATCATCTTTATTAAAGTATTCAATTAATTATTGCCTTTACAGCAAAATGCCTTGATAATCACCTCACCTCATTGATAACCTTGCAAGCTATAGCTTCATTTTCAGAAGTATTAATAATATCTTTAAA
Organism: Zanna intricata; assembly: GCA_010016005.3. Classification (NCBI taxonomy): domain Eukaryota; kingdom Metazoa; phylum Arthropoda; class Insecta; order Hemiptera; family Fulgoridae; genus Zanna; species Zanna intricata. The sequence continues at coordinate 32,239 of JAAAKQ030502359.1, read as the reverse complement.
TTTACTTCTCTTTGTTGGAAGACTTTGAGAATAGATTATAAATAGTTCTTACCACAGTTTTTACATCTTTTGTCATTTTAACTTTTCCCCAAGCGTCAGAAATGTACAAATCTTCACAATGTTGTTGAACCAAATGCGTTATACTCTGTTTTAATTTAGCTGCTACTCAGTTTCTTTTTCCCACGAAATCATGAAAGCTACATCAGAAGTTAATATAACAAGTTTTTGTAAATCAATCTGCTTGTCTAAATAAAACTGTAAAATTGCAGAAACAGCTGAAGAGGAATCGCAAGTCTTTAATTGGGTTATTCCACCGAACATAGATTTATTTTTAATTCATTAATCGTTTTATTTCTTTTTAAACTTCTTTCCATTTTTAAGGCGATAATTTAGGATTTTGGTTATTGAATTTATTAAATTGATTTAATTTTGAAATTTATACTTCAATCTAAGAACCCAAAGGTTATTATTCATGCATCAGCGTAAACCGTCTTGACAGCACTCCAATACAGGAATCGGGGAGTCCCCGTGTGTCATCACTGCAGACCATCCTTTAGGTAAGGTCGAACTACAGCTCCATAGAGGGCTGTCCCTTCCCCCAGCACCTACCAGTGTTTACCAATCACAAGCCACCTCCGTTCTCCATCCTGTACGGGACAGCTATAACTGCCCGTACAATGCCAGTGTTCATTGCAGTCCAAACACCTTGGAACCTCTTGATAATCCTTGACAATATGTCCAGCCCTCCCACATCTAAAGCATCTGCCGGTCCTGTCAGGGCTACAACACAATCCCGTGGAATGCCCTGATCGGCAGCACCGGAAACACCACAAATCATCACGGAGAGCCTCTAACTGGCAACTATGCCATCCAATAACAATTCGACTCCTGGCCTTCAATGATTACGCCTTTCGAGTGGGTTGACGAACCGTAGCTCTTTTCGTATCCCCATAAGCCGGGCATACCGCCGATACTTTTATCGGTGTCTGCTCATCAGTCATCTTCCTGAAAACTTCAATTATTTCATCCTCCCATCTATCCTGATCCATTCCTTTGACAGAGAAAGCAGACCACTGCATGCCCAACGGATCATCTACTACCGACGCCGGCCTCCGTGGCTGAATGGTAGCGTCTCAGCCTTTCATCCGGAGGTCCCGGGTTCGAATCCCGGTCAGGCATGGCATTTTTCATACACGCTACAATTCATTTATCTCATCCTCTGAAGATATACATACCTTAACGGTGTCCAGAGGTTAAAAAAAATAAAATCTACTACCGACACATCCCTCAGTTTCCTAACAAGTCGATATACAAGGTCCCCCTTCCTTTTGGATGAAATATCCATCCTGATCTGGACCTCCTCCCCTACACCCTTCTTAACCGATAAGATATCAGAGAGATCAGTTGCAAGACCATTCTTCACCATTCGAAAAAGATCAGCGTAGCAGGTCCCTTCCTTTCTAACGTTATTATTAAACGAACACTTACTATTATAAAACGAATTATTTTTTGTACCGGTTATAATTTAGTAAAATTATTTCACTGAAACACTGATAAAATTATATTTAATAACAAAAAGCCGGTAATCACATAATTATGATTTTAACACAAATAAGATGTTAGCTTAAACTTAATAAGATGTTAATTTGAACTTAAAATTAACATATAAGTTTTAATTTGTGAAGCGTCTGCAAGCAACATTTTTTTATAAACGCGCGAATATTTTTCATGTGCGCTAGTTTAAAATCTATGTGCGTAGGGCACAGCTAAGAGGAAACACTGCTTGTATCCCATTGGGTCAACAACGTGTAACATGTCTTCCCTCTTTCCTGAGAAGAATGTATCTGGCTCGCTTCCAGTTTCTGGGGATATGTTCATATATTAGGACATCATTGAATAGACCAAACACTGTTAATGGGACTATCTCCATCACTATTCTTAACTCGGTCAATATTCCGTCCGGGATAGGCTTTTGCCTTCTTTAAGCTTCCTAGTAACCAGCTGCAGTTACTTCATAATGAACTGGGAGATATCGTTCTCCACCAGCTCCCTCCATTTGATCGTAGCACTAGGGAATAGAGCATTCATCACCCTGACGGTCATTTCTATGGTTAAAACAGGTGCGACCTACCAATTTGCCGGTCGCTACCTTGCAATCGTTACACCAGGGATTCTTATTTAGTTCATCACACAAGTCCTTCCATCTGTTCCGTTTGGATTGAAGGATGTATGACTTCAACCTCCTGAGAGCAATCCTTAGTGCCTCAAGGGCGATATCGGCCGTATTCTTCCTTTGATATTTTCTTCTGGCTGTCTTACAACCATGGCTGAGTTCTGCGATCTCAGGTGTTCAGCAATATGGTGGCTGGTTTTCTGCACGCAATGACGACTGCCGATGCTTATACCGAAAATTTCGATCATAAGATCGGTAAGATCCGGCATGACATCTGGCAGGGTTTATGCTCTATTTTCCAAGACCTCTCTAAACCTCTGTAGCTATAATGGTCCCACTCTCCTCGAGCATGGTTTATTTGGATATCATATTCTGGAGCATCACTGATAAACTAAGTCAATACACCTGTGATCACTCTACATGTTCCTATCAAGGATCCGCTATTCAACCACTCTATCCGCCATGTCCTCTGTTGCATAATTGAGGCTCTGAAAGAATTGTTGGGCCCTTCTCTCATGTAGGTCTCTCATTCCGATTCAAACAAATCAGGTCAAAATGTGAAAAAATCTCTGCCAGCAGTGCCACTCTCTTGTCAATCGTTGGACTCCCATCAACACACTTGTCATTGAAATCGCCAGCTATGATAGACCTTTTTTTTTCTAAGAGCTCCAGCCAGCCAGTTCATGTAGCCGAGCAAACTCCTCCCTGGATGTGTTTGGGGAAATAACAACTGAAAACTAGAACATCCTCCAACACGGCCCAAACCATACATATGTTTGAACTAAGGAAGGAAGAAGATACCCTATGGTACAATCTGAATTATTATCTGCCAATCACCTGCTTTTCTTCAGAGTGTTTCTCTTCGATTCCTCACTACGATGAAATCACAATCTGTACTATTTCCTATTATCCAAAGAAGGTCGTGAGAGGGTCTACTCCTATTAACATTTAATTGGAGTAGCCTCATTTCCCATAACATAGCTAACTTCCTGCATTGTGGCTCTCCTTGTCATAGTTGAAACAAGATCTTCTGTGGTCTGGCCCAACACACTTAGTGACTTGTGTCTCGCCACCAACACTTGAAATATCAATCCACCTTCATACCGGGGACTGCGACAGAACACCTATTCTATCTGCACTCTGTCTTTCTGACAGAATGCTTCCACAACCTTAGCTAGTACCACTAATATTGCTATATGGAGGTCTGAGAGCCAAATTCTGCCAAATTTTCTACATCTAAGTCATCTTTAGCCCAAAGTCTTAATGTCTTCCTCTAAGGTAAGCTTATCAATGTCTTTGATACACACCTTCCTTGATTTCTTTCTGCCTTAAACGTAACCTTAACACCCTTTCTTCTTACAGAAGATAGGAAACAGAATAAATGCTAACAAACAATTTATGCATGAGCAGAAATAGTAAACTGAAATTATCTTAATCCAGAGGTAAATTATAATCAGTGGACAGACATAAGCCATTAAAAGCCAGATAGTCTATTATTAAATACATTAATCAATAGTAAACAATTTCATTGCTCTGAAACCTTCAGTCTATTCAATATACCCTAGTGATAAGTTTAAAAAGCTGAAAATAAATGGAAAATTACAATGTCAAAAATGAATAAAAGTTTTAAATCTCCATTTTAAAAGTCACATTTAAATAATTAATAACTTTTTTACAGAAAAGTAATAAAATAAAAATCTTGTGTAATGGAGATATTAGTATCTGATTGGAAGGATTGAATTCTAATGATAAACCCCCACAATCAGATAAGCACTTTCAACTTTGCCTTAAATTCTTTAAATAACTTTGGATGGTGACATTACTTCAATTTATGAAAACATACTTGTTTGTATACAAATGTGTTACCTTTTACAATTAAACCTATTAAACCAATTAAATTAAACCTTTTAATTTTATTAAGTATTTTTAGAAATAGTTAATATTTATAATGTAATATATACATTAGATTACATTACATTTTAATGTAATATATATACATTAATAGTACAATTCTTACTTTCTGAAAAAATACATCAGACTGGTTCCAATACCTCTTTTTTGATGTTCCATATCTTGTACAAGAATAATTTAAGTAGTTTTATTAAATATCATATTCAGACTTAAATTATTATAAAATTAAATATTCAGGGTATTTAATTTTGAATAGAATGATCCCATTGCAGTTAATAAGAATAATGAAGCCATTGCAATTTACATGGGCAATGAATGGTGCAGAATCATTAAGTATGTTTAACAAGTAATGATGGTGTTGGATGATCCAACCTCATCAACTACAAAAGTTGTTTCTTTCTATATAACACAATAATTTCAAACAGTGGCAAAATTGCAGTCTTAGTTTTAAATTATAAATTTTGATACTTAAAAATTAAGACATTTTGCTTTTACTAGAAAAGAGAGGTGTCTTTTAGCTCCCTAAATTTTAGAAAGTAACCAGTTGTATCCATTGAAGTTTATACACATAGTTTATTTAACTTTTCTTTTTTTTTTTACGAATCACATAGACTTTTTATAAAAGTTATACTTTTAACCACTTGACCACATTGTAATCATAATATTTAACTGGTTTTCCTAATGTGTACAAACTTTTTAAATATATATCCAACAAAAATTATCGGTTTGTTGATCTATTCAGCATTCTATTGTTTGTATATGAAAAATACTTCATTTTTATAAGGAAATAAATAAGAAAAAAATAATTTGGTTTTGCTACAGTTCTATTAAAAATTATATGATTAATCTAATTAAATATTAATACTCGTTCAGACAGTTGTGATTACTCAGAATTAAATTTTTATTAATTTATGTAAATATAGTCAGAGTTAATGAGCCTGATGAAAACATTATAAGTGATGGCTCTAAACAATACTTTTACTTAAAATTATCTTGTTTTCAAGATTAATGAATTTTAATTTATTGTAAAACAGAAGTAAAGATAAAAATAAGGCAACTAAAAAAGTAGTATTTACTCATATGGTTTTTCCTGTGAGAAATGTGTATAAAATTTTCTGAATGCTGTATTTTCTGTTATCCAGTAAATATGTCTTCTACAGTATTTATAGGTGCTACAACTAAAAATGTTATGTATGTTAATATTGTATTATCTGACAAATCCAAGAATGAAATTCAAATTTAGTAGTTGAAAGAACTATCATTGATGTGTTTTTTTATTATTATAATTGTTTATATTTTATAATTACTAATTTAACCACTAATGCTGGTATTTAAAACACATTTTCATGATAGGAAATTACTATAAATTCTTTTTTGTTACATTATTTTTTTTTTGCATCAATAATATTGAAAGGTATTATGTCAATTTAAAATTAATGTGATGTATTAGTTTTGAATTTTAGAAATTTTATTATTGCATTGTTTTAAAATAATTGTAATACATTTAACATGCACTGCTATATTGAAATAAGAGCAAACAATTTATTAAGCATTAGTTCAACCAAATAAAGAAAAATATGTCAGTATTAGTAAATATTGTAATTGTTTTATGAGACTTCATTTATCATAAATGAGAGAACATTGCACTGTTACATATAGTCACAACGCAATATAATATCTTTTAAAACACTACACTAATTATCCTTAATCAGACAAAAAGTTTAATTAAATTTAAATGGTAATTTGGATGATTTCTTCATTTATTTCATTAATTTTATGATTTAGTTAAACTGTTAAATACTTATTTTAAATATAAATATTTAAATATTTACATCTATTTGCAACTAGCTTTTTTATTACCATACATAGGATCACTTTAGTTAGTCCATTATCCAAGTCTCTTCAATAGGACTGTCCGGGCCTTGCCTCCTCCCAGTACTTTTTCTTATGATTCGATCTTTGTGTCCTTTGTGTGTTGAAAATGTTCGTGTTTTGAGTTTTTTCTTCTAAGTAAGAAGCAAGTGTTTTGTTCTTGAATTTCTGAACAAAAACATGAGAATGTTGATTATTTGATGCAAGTATCAAATTATCTATTAAACAAATCTTAAGATTAAACAATAATTAAGATCTATTAAACAATAATCTACAATTGAACAAATCTTTAATTCCCATCACTTAAACCATCTTTAATTTTATCTTATCTGTGTTGTCTTCTGATGTAAGGCCAATTTCCTTCAGATCCTGTCTTATTTCTCTGTTCCATCTGCATCCTGTCGTGGATTTTTTCGAATTGAGACTTATTGCACTAGCTGTTTCAAAAATCTTCAATCTTGTATCTTCATGATGTATCCAAGAAGAGACTAGAATTCTATTCTCTTCTTACGCATTATCAGTAATGGGTTCTAACTCTTTGTACCCATCTTTATTGGGCACAATCCACCATTGCCCATCTTTCTGGTAATTTTTATTGATGCAGGTACTTCCAATTCATCTTTCAATTTTCTGGAGTCTGTATGTCTTTAATTGTTCGTTCAGGTGATAAAATTATTTCTGAATTATAAATAGTTATAACAGTTATAATAGTTAATAGTTATAATAGTTATAACACTATTGTATTAGTTACATAAAACCACTTTATAATATTTTTTATATCACAAATTCCAAAAAATAGAATTTTTATTCAGTAATTAGTAATATACACTATATAATACAGTAATAAGAATGAACAGCATTGTTTTATTGTATTTTGTTGATGACTAATATACAACAAACCATTGTTTGACCTAGCATCCAATGTGAGAGTTACAACAAAAATTAAGTTAAAAGCAACAATACATAAAATTAAACAATTATATCAAGTACAGTAGTAATTTATTACGTTAATAACTAATGTATAGTTTTTTTTAATGTTTGAATTATATATTAAATTTATCTGACAAGATATAAAAGCAGGATTTATATAATCAATCAAAATACAAAATAATAGTAATAAATAGTAATTGCAAAATTCACTAAAAAAGGAACTCTTTAAATATCCTAGATTAAACAAGTATAGTCTATTTATGGTTATATAGCCGATAGAGATCATAAAATATTAAGTTGTCAATAGAATTGTTATAAAGTCTAAGGATTTAGTCAAGTAGTTCCAAATAATAAGAGTGTTATTACAGTGCAATATGAAAATCTTAAATCTTAAAAATTATTTGAATTGATTGAATTGAAACATCACATCTGCATCACGTCTGCATAAGTTAATTTTTCACCAGCAAAAAAATACTTTATTACTTCACAAAGAATGAAAAACTTCATGGTAACCAAACTTGTTACACAGCTACATCATCATATAAAAGTAAACAAATTATTAAAAATTTGCCCAAAAACATTTTGATTTTTTTTTTAATTTAGAAAACATTTGATGGACATGTGACACTGCAATTCTAAATAAATGTTTGTAATTAAGAAACCTAGGAAAATATAAATTTGATAAATTTATTTTATAAATAAATGATAAAGTTCATTTTATTCACTGCTCTCTTACTTATTTTATTAATATTTTTTTTTTTTAAATACAGTAAAAACTTATTTTCCTTACATATTTTAATACAAAAATATATTATTTACCAAACTGCTAATCTTCATCACCTCCTTCATCGTCTTTCTCAGTCATATCCCATGCCAGTATTGATTCATAAAATTTATTATTATCATAAACAATGTAATGTTGAACTTTAGATATATCCAATAATTTAATTTTTTTGAGTTAATCTGATTCATTGACTCATTGCAGGAAACTTTTTCAGTTGGTAATGATTGATTTTATAATATTCATGAATTTAAAAAATTTTTAACGGTACACTTCAGTAATCCACCAATGAATTCTGTAGCAATCACGGCCCAATCTTGAAAATATTAAAAAACCGCATATTTTGAAAACCACATTTTGATCTTTCTGTACGCTTTTCTCATAAGATTCCACAGACAACACACAATGTTTAAAATTAGTCTTCCACTATTTTTTAAAATCATAGACAAGTTCATTATTTTTTTTTTAATTTTTGGTAACTATACCTTTTATTACAATGGAGGCTATGATTTTAGCATATTCCTCGGGAAAGTAAATGTGGTCCGTTTTCTTTATCACTCATTTAATGTACTAAATTGCCAGTCACAAGGCAAATAACTGTATTCGAATGAGAAAAAATTTGTGGATTTTTAAAAATCTCTTCATCAATGTTAAACTTAAAAAAAATCATATTGCAGCATGATTGCGGTTTTGGATCTGCATGCATCTGCTAATATGTATAATTCTTCAGCAGAATCAGGAATATTCTGAATGAAGTCTTAAATAAAATTTATAACTTCAAAAATCTATAATTGTGCTGTACTAAGACTCACTTTCCTTACCTTTCTCCTCCTCTACTTTTTTCATCTTATTATATAATAAAATTTATCTGCTGTTTATAAGTGCAGGATTTTTTCACCAACAGCGGCTCTTTTAACATTTGCTGCTAATATAGGACTCTTAATTTTTACTCCTAGCTCCTCACAATCAAGCTCATCAACTAGTGGCTTACCAAACCACTAAGTAAAGTTTCGTTTAAAATATGTATAATAATATCAATAATTAACTTTACTATTTGGAAATGTTCCCTTAAATAAATTATTCATAATTTTTATATTTAAGCCACCATCTATAAATATTTGGTTTATTTAATTTCTGTAATAGAATTTTTTGACCAGAAACAAAGATCATGATTATGGATTTGTTCACATATCTCAGCTGGCATAGCATGCGACTTGGGATGCAAGTCATCCCAGTCTGTAGTCCCCTTTCATCAATGTGTATCTCACCTGAGAAAAAAAGACTTCTTATTCTTTTTTCATTGAAGCCTAGATTCACCGATGTCAAAAATGTTTAAAATTGCTGACTTACACACCTGACCCTAAGAATTATTTTCCTTATTTAAATAATATTTGAAAACAACACTCTTAACTTTTGACTTTTCATTATCAAACCCCAGTCTAGACCATTTTATTGAAATATCATGATTTTTTATAAATGCTTGCAAATATAAATCTTGTTCATTTTTTTAATTTAATGCTTAAACCTTCTAAACAACTGTTTCCTCTCTTGTTCTGTAAATGAATTTAAACAATCTCTTTTACACTTACATGATTCTTTTTGTTTATTTGGTAAAATAGTTTTTCCTTTTTGATTAACATACTCATGGCCTGCACGCCCTTTCTTTTTTCTTACATTTGCTTTCCATGAACTCTTGTTTACAACTACACGCTTTCATTTTTGTTAATCATTATTTTGACTTTTTTTTAACCTCTGGGACCACTATTAGGTATTGTTTCAGAGAATGAGATGAATGATTTATAGTGTGTGTGTAAATTCAAATGCCTGACCAGGATTCGAACCCAGGACCTCTGGATGAAAGGCCAAGATGCTACCATTCGTGCAACGGAGGCTGACATTATTTTGATTTACCTCAAACTAATGTCACTATCACTTTGACTCATTTTCTTATACTATTAAAATCTTAATGTCAACTTAAAAAACTACCTGCAAACAGCTTCATCACATGAACAGCAGAAAAAGTCTAACTAACCTAGAAAAGTGTTCATTCAAACTATTCACGAATCTGCAGATTATAATCACATCATTTAGAATTGTAATAACACAAGTCTAGGACTACGTATGCGGTTTCAGTTCTAAACAGAATTATTTAATCCAAATAACTATTTATAGAGTGCATTGGGACGTGTGATGTTTCTTCACTCAATAGAAATGCTTCCAATCTCGCAATATTTATAAAAAAGTGAAAAAGGGATCAAAATTGGACATGTTATGTTTCAATTCTAAACAATTCAACTAGGCAACAACAATTAGGAATTAAGGAAAAAAGTAAAAATTAATTAGCAATTAGGAACAAAGGAAATTAAACAGTTTCAAGTAAAATGATGAATTTATGTTAAATGACATCAGCTGCTACAGTCATTCATTAAAAAAGTATCAGGTTCATAGTGAACCCAGCATTCTTGACTATTATAATCTAAAGAAACGTGGCTTTAGCCGTTTGTATTTTACCTTATTTCACACTATTAAATTTTCAAAGTTCTATATCCTGAAACATTCCAGATGTAATGTAATCATTAAGTTTTTAAGAGATGTTGCTTAATGTTAGAATATATTATTTGTATAATATAAATTATAATAAATAATTAAATTTTATCATCAAATTTTTTAATTATTAATAATAAACAGAATACAGAATAATATTCTTAATGAGAGAAGTGGATAGATCCTAAATTATCATTTTAAAATTGAATTCCTTCAAAACTGTTTTAAAACCTTCCAACTTTTTTTAAAAATAAGATTATTAAATCCATGTTTTCGTAATTATTTGTGTGGTTCCATCCTTTCCATGATATATTCATTATCATATGAAATATAATTATGCTATTAAAAAAATGTGCTGGATGTTTTAAAAATCATTCAGTTAAGTTGAAACTTTTTCAGTTTGATATAGAATGTTTTTAAAAACAAGTTAATAAAATCTTAAAACTTTTATTTTAGGTAGTTTTTTTTTTGTACCTCATTACAACATGTTGACATTTCTAGTAAATAATAATTTTTACATTTCCATTTTGATAATATTAAAAATAAGAATAGTAAAATTTGCTTTATCTAAACTATATTATACAAATATAAACATAGATTCCATTGATACATTTTGCTGCCTTTTTGAAAAAATTATTAATTTCAGTCGTGTGGTGGGTGTGTGGGGTGAAAATACAATTTACTTAAATCAGGATTTGTTATAAATAAATTCAAATTGGGATATATAAACTTTGTTTGTGTGCGCGCGCACACGCGCTTAGGTGTATAAGCCTATGTATAACATTTTCAAAATTACTAGCTCAATTTCAGCTTTAGTAGTGTATCTGCAGTCGTGCATGTGAAAATTTGATGAAAATTGGTTGTTGTTTTGAGTTACAGCCATTTTAAGGTTGAAAAAATTTGAGCCTGGCAAGTTAATAGCATTATTCATTATAATGCTGCAAATGAGAACATTGACATTTGTTTATTTACATTATCTATTGTTAACAATATTAAGCCAAATTTGAAAGAATATTAAAATATTAAAACCAAATTAAATTAACAAAAAATCAGTGTTCTTTTTTTAAAAAATAAATCATTACTTTTTTTCTTTTTTAAGATACACTGTTTTAAACAAAATTTCTTCTTTAAAGGTGCACACTTTAATCAATACAATAATGGTGGATCAGTTTTCAGGCTTTTGATTGCTAGTTATGTTCATATAATTTTATGCAATAGTTTATCTTATCAGTGTGATAGTAGAGTAACTTATAAAAGATCAGTTTATATTTGATTATGTGATATAACTGTCAAAATGCCGCTGCTCTAATCCATGTGAAAGTAACAATATTAAGATATTAATTAAATAAAAAATTGTTATAATTCATTGTCTACTGTTATGTGGTGTGTAGTTTTACAGACAATACAGGTGTATTTTTTGTATTGTTTATGATTTATATATTTTTTTTTAATAATATTTAAATTAGACTATATTTAACTGAACAGGTGCTATGTTATTACTTGACCTCAATTTAATAAGATCTAATGTCAACAGTCTTCTTGAACTGTTTTAACAATATTTTATGAACACTGTTAAAGTAGAGGTATTTTTATTGATAGAGATAGTACCAAAGAAATATTTCTGTTACTTAATTACAGCAGTAGACAATGTTTTATAAGGATTATATCATTTACTTCAGTATTAATTATAACATCTTATTCCATAATTTATTATGTAACACTTTAATACAACAAAATAAATCATTTTCTCATTATTACGATAACCTTAATCATGACATAATACTAATCAATACAAGTAATGTAAATATATTTTAAAATAAGTTATACAGTGAACATTACCATTATTATGTGATGTATATTAATAAATCAATTTTTAGATTTGTGGAACAAAACTTAAAGTGTATATATAATCAATAATTTGTATTGTTATTAAAATATTTACACTTGTAGAAAATTCAAAGTTTCAGTTACCATTTTTTGATTTCATAAATAATTTTAAATTATTTTAACTCGATAGAACTAACATGGGTCTATTAGTTAATAAAGTGTAGGCTTTAATCCAACCACTGATCTTCAGATTTCCAATCCAAACAAATCGTGATTCAGCGATTAAATTCCATAAATAATTGGTAATTTTAGTTACCTGAATTAGACAGTTTTGTGTAAGGTACTAGTATCATATAAAAAGTTTATGCTTCAATTATTTATCTTATTTTCAAATGTAGGGATTTCTGTTCAGGAGGTTAGAATATTTGAAGAAATAAAATATATCCCATAAATAAATAATGAAATTACCAGAATTCTTTTTCTTTAATGTGCAGTTGATCTGGTTTTTTTAATAAAACTAAAAATGAAATGATAATAGCTGAATGATTAGTTGAACTAAATTTTTTACAATAATTCACTTGTGGCATATAACCAAGAAATATGTTTATATTCTGTAAAATTTTAATGCTTATTTATAAGCCAGATAATGGCCGGATAATTGTTTCCTATAAATTTTAATTCTGTTATTATTAATAATACTTTTACAAAGTATGTCACATCAACTTTATAAGTTGTATTAAATATGAAATCTGCAAAATTTCCTAAGCAGTAGGTGAGCTGAGAGGTTTAACAAATGCCTCAGATTAAGCCACTTCCGTATACTAATTATATTTATTATTTCACAATTGTTCACATGAATCTCTTCATTACTATAAAGTGATAAATATGCAAATTTATGAAACAGTTATGATGTCTTACTTATTGCTCCTCCTTTATCTTAACTTAATACTGCATTAGTAGACTTCATTAATTGTGCAATCAGGATGACACATTATTTAGACAAACCCAAAAATTTTCTATGTAATATATAACTAACAATAATCATTTTACAAAAATGATTATTGTAATGATTTATTTACTTTTAAATATTCATAAAGATCATGTTTTGTTGCTTATCACTTCAAGATTGATCATTATCAAGATTATGTCATAGACTAATCTATTGATAACATTATAATTCTAAGCAAATCTTGTTCATTATTTGTTCTGAGATTACAAAACATATTTAGTTGAAATCAAAAATTTTTGAAAGCTTGGATTACTAAATAATCCAAATGAAATTCTACTTTGAAGATTTTCTGAACTCTGCTTTGAAGTACTGAACTTAGCAAATAATTTATTAATTTAAAAATAAATTGTAAAAAAAAGTATTTCATTTTATAATTTGTATCTATTGTGTTATTTTCATTATTATGTCAAAGAAATAGATTATATTACATCACCTATGATGTAACAGATTCATCTAAGATAAATATCTTTGCGATAACATCAGAAAATGTTATACCATCAGAAAACTGTTCAAAGATACCATTTTCTTTTTTTTTTTCAGAAACGACAAGTTAATAATAATAAAATGACATGGCTTATCAAGGAGTAATGTCTTTGAAACTTGTGTAACCCAGTTGTATACAGACAAGTGGCACTGAATGATAGTTCACTGTCCCTGTTGTTTATAAGAGATTAAAGTCTTACATAAAAGAGACTTAAATTTTAAAATCATTATTTGGCTTAATTTTAATTAAATTGAGTAAAATTATGACATATAATGTTGGCAGAACTATCACTTTGCTAGTTCCATGGAGTAGTGTTTTTGTCTTTCATCTGGAAGGTCACATAGATTTAAACTGTGTTTCATGGAATTTTTCACACACTATAAAATTTATCTGTCATGAGTGACTATGATTGGATTACCTATAATCAGTTTTAGGAAATTATTAACTATAAAAACAACTGTAAAAATGCATGTAGGCTGTTTGAAATACTGCAGATGAAGACCATCTGCCATATTTCTGCCTTAATAAAGCCTTTTGTAGTATGTTAGTTTGTTATACCAAATACTTACCAAATAATTGTGTTAGTCATACATATTTAGCACTAACTTCAATTTTTTTAGTTAGCCATTTTTTTCTTGTTTTTTTTTAAGTTCTCCTCCTGTTGAACAGTTGCTGTGATTAACTTCCAGCAAAAGTAATCACAATTCACTTTAATACCAGATTAAATTTCATGAAACTTGCATCATGTTAATCTAAAGGCCTTTTGTTATTAAAAGTAAAGTTTCAAGCATTATGTCATTTTTTATTTTCCTGGAATATGATTTTTTTTAATAGATTTTGCTACTTCTCATTCAAAATTCTAGACTGGTAACTGAAAATTAGCAACTTGTAACTTATTATTAAGTTCATTTCTGTTTAATTGTTCTACCCATTAATTGTTATTTTAATTGTAAATTGTACTATTATACACAGAATGTATACAGTATAAAACCAATATTTTCTAAGAAAACATAAATAAATGTTGTTTTCTTTTATATACATTACATTAATGTATAAAAATTAATGTAGTTAAAATCTGTTTAATGTTATATAATTATGTATGTGTTCTTTATCTATAAACACTAATAAATACATCATCAGTTATTTCTGCGCACTGTTGATACCTATTTTTTGTAATTATAATGTAAATAGTATGAAAATTGAATATAAGTCAATTACAATAAAAAAAATCTGTTAAGGTGTAATATTTATACATATTTGTGGAATTTTGTACTATAACATACACACACACTTTAATATCATCTTAACTTTACCTTTTATTTCTCTGTGACTTGTTTGTCAGTATTGATAGTCATATAACTGTGTACCAAAAAAAAAAATTACCTCAAGACTATAGATGTTAAAGAAACAACCCCTCCAGAAAAGAATAAAAGTTAATTGCAAACAATTATTGACTAATTATTTATAAAAATTTATTTTTTTTTGCATTTTATACCAGTGTAGTTAGTACCAGTTTTTCAAACTGAAGTAGTAATTGTAATCTGTGATTCTATTCCTGCTTATATAGAACGTTATTATCTATTGTTCAGGCATATATTGATTTTTGTTAAAAAAAAATTATAGAAAAGTTTTATTTTTTTATGATTTTAGGTGATAAATTTACTTGACCAAAATTTCAGCAAAACAAAAAAATAGTTATTTTATTAAATTAATGATGATTTTTTTTTTACTGCTATTAAATTTGTTTAATAAAACTAAATATTTTATTTTAAATGACAAATGGTAGATCTCAATGATTACATTCCATATCAATCTGGAACCAAACTTCAATTACCTAAATCACTCATTTTTAAACCCTTTTTATTATACAGTTTTTTAATCGTGTAATACCTCCTTTTCTGCATAAAAAGCTCTTTTTTACAGATATGCAAAAAAAAGATTGCACACATGAATAAAAGGCCTTATGACCATCCATTGTAAAGAAAGGAAATCTATGTTCAATTCAAACTATTTTGGTGTTTCATCTTGATGATAAATAAATACATGTAAAAGATAAATTTTTAAAAAATGAATGGTTTTTCAGCAAAAGTATATTAACATGAAGTACTCTGCAGTAACTTTCTTCATTCATTGGTCTGTAAAATAAATAAGGACATGGTTTTATTCATGGTATAAAATATCAAATTATGCCCATACTATAACAACTGACAAATCATATTAATTGTTAAATTGACTACATAATGTATTTATTTGTAAAATTGGTCTATATGATGTTAAATTGAACCATTTTTAAATTTTACTGTAACTCTTAGCAACAATTTAGAAGTATAAAATTTCTTTCCTAGTTGAATAAAATGAACCTTAAAGTTGTTTGACCTTCAATTTACAAATTTACCTTATTTATTTTTATTGGTGGCTTTTCCAAACAACTTAAATCAGTAAACTGAGCCAGTTTGTTAAAATTATTGAAATTCTACCTTTAATTTATAATATGAATACACAGTTTTCTGTTGTAAATTTTCGATTCATTTCACTGTTATAAAATAAACAAGCAGTTCGTAATTCTATTATAAAAATAGTTTATGATTTTATTAGAAACATACTATTGTTTTTCTATTCAAATAATAGAAGCAGAAATCTTTTTTCATTCTTTAATATGCTGAATTACTGTTTTCAAAAATTATACATATAGCACTACAAGGCATAAAGAGTATGAATACCGGTTAATTTGCACTAGATAAAACTGTCAAACAATTGTTCAGTTCTGGTCAAGTGACTTTATCTCCTTATATACATTTACATATATTTAATTTGTTAAATATTTACTACTATTATACTTTCATATAGATTTTCACAAAATGTTTAACTTTGAAAAAGAAAAAATATATATATATATAAATGAGAAAGAGAGAGGGAGGGAGGGAATGTGTGAAATTTCACACACTTTCTCATTTCTTTATACTGTGTAATATGAACACTTATTTTTAAAGCCATTACTTCTTCAAGATTTCAATAAAATTATGTATTTTAAGTAATTTAAGTGATTTTAATATGATCTTAGTTTAAAAGAATTAGACGTTTTAAAATGTGGAGGAAATAGGTGTGTTTTTCTTGATTATGTTTAATTAAAATAAACTTCTAATCAGATATCACTAATAAAAATATGATTTTAATTTCTTTGACTTATTATTTCACAATTTAGTATTTTATGTCATTTTGGATGTATTGTTAATCGTTTGAAGGTATAGTAACATTTATGGAATGTAAAAGGACTGAAAAATTGAGTAAAATGAACTATATTAAACATACTAGTTTTATTTTTCAGAAATCAGGTTAAATAATAAGAGGTGCATTATTAGAGTATCAATGAGTAGGTTACAAGAATACTGAATAAATAATTGTAATCCATTATTTATAGACTGTCGTTTTTTATTATATATATGATAAAAACAGTAAATTAAAAAATTAAAGAAAACAAAATAAGTCTGGTTAAAAGGAAAATTTTAGATTAAGTAAGGAAGGAACGCCCTGACAGAATGAAAAAATACTGAGAAGATAAGAAAAAGCACCCAGAAAAAAGAAAAATAACTACTAAAATCTAGAAATAATTGACTAAAGTAGTCCAAAGTGGCCTCAAAAGCACAAAAAAAAAAATATATATATATATATTTTATTTTATTGAGCTTGAACTTTTTTGTTTAATAAAAGGTTTACTTTTTTTTGTTTGAAAGTTAATTAAATTTCTATTTTCTTACCTTTCTTATATGTGTGACTATTATACTATTTGAAACCATATCATTCTCAAATTAACCGCACAAATTAAATTTACTCTGAGATTTGCTACATTATTTCTTTTGTTATATATATCACATAACATTTTATTTTTCTTATTATCAATCTGTTGTTTGTTTTAATTGCACCATTTAGTTTCCTTTTTATTTAAAAATCCTGGCCTAATAATATACAAGTAAGCCAAACATTTACATTAAATATTTTTGACATACTGATCTTTGAAATTTCTAAAGGTTCTATAAGCTTATTCCTTCTTTAAATAAATGTAATAAATAAAATGTTTCCTTTCTCTTACACACACGCACTCTCTCTCTCTATCTCTCTCTCTGAATTACTTTCCCTTACTTCATTTGAACTTTCTCTGTTAACTTGAGTTTTGGAATAAGTTTATAATACTGTGAAAATCTGAATAATGAACTCAATGCTAGAACTATAAAAAGCTTTATACTTTTCTCGAAATACAGTGAACTCGCGAATAACAAGCTCGCTTGTAACAAGAACGGTTGTAACGAGCAAAATTCCAGAATTTATTTAGTTTTGTATCTCATTAAGGTGATAAATTAACTTGATATTAGCGAGATATCGACGTGTCATAAAGTTTGTTATTACAAGCATTTTCATTTTTTTAAATTTATTCATTTGCAATTTATACGTAAAGATTATGACATTTTATCTTAGGCTTGTTCAGGTCAGGTGTGGTCTGAAGGGTGAACAAAATATTTGAACAGGACGTTGTACAGTACGTATAGTAAAAGTTCTACTGCCGCCTTACTAAGGCTGCTAGTTATTTTAATTACTCGGTTTTTCTGTTTGCAAAATTTCAGAAAAGACTGGGGTCAAACAATGATCCGTCAAAACCGCTCAAACAGGTTCATCGAACTCTATAGCACATTTTAAATGATTTAAGTAAAGTCTGAAGAGGGGCATGGTTAAAGATAAATTTCACCTGTCCTACCCCTACTGGTAAATCCAGTAGTCATGATTTTCGGTTTAAAAATACTGTACTCTGTAACATAGAATCAGTTAAATAGTATTACGTTAAAGTGATCGATCGCATATCCAGTAGCCAAATACAGTACAGTAGTACTGTATCGCGTTTTCATTTTAGTGTTTCTTGCTAAAAAAAAAAATGTACAGTGTAGTTTTTAAAAAGTGTACTCTATTAAGTACGGTTCATTTGTAATGAACGATGTCGGGTGTCAAAAGGAAACAACTGTCCGTGAATGACAAAATCCAAATTATCCAAGAGCTGGAACGAGGCCTATCGTTCAAATATTTGCAAAAATCATGCACTTTCTTCCTTCACAGTTTCAATAGTATGGAATAATCGCGAGAAACTTACAAGTGTTTTTGAAAAAAATCACATGCAAGCAAAAAACTCAGGCTAACTCACAAAGACGACTTGTCTTGGACGACTCTTGTCATGGTTTAAAAAGAAAATGTACCTATCAGTGTTACAGTTTTAAAAATGCAGGCTGAAAAATTCACTATATTGTTTTTGTAAAAATTAAATCGATCTGTATTTAAAACACTCTCTTCTTAGTTATACAGTATATTTTTTGTATTATAATTGATAATGACGGCGTAAAAATTTACTGTTGCGAAGTGACAACTCAGACGTACCGAGCACTCTGCTGTAACGAGCATATTTGATCGGCTCCTTGAATCTCGTTATAACCAAGTTTTACAGTATGTTGTTATTATTGTCAGGTAGAAAATGTAAATGATATGTATTTGTCATCACTATATTCATGAATATTAATGTTAATATAATTAATATATGTAATAAATACAATTTATTTATCTGTGGTTAAGGTAATTTAAGAAACATTATAAATAAAGAAAATAATTTTAATATGCATTGCAACCAGTGGCAGCAGAATGTAATAGATATATGAAACCCATCTACTTACCTCCTTTTTTTTTTAATGATATCTCTTGAAAAAAAGGTGAACCAAATAAACTCACTTTCAGAAAAAAATTATAAATCTTGTTTGTGTAAAATGGCAGTTAATTTGTGCTTCTCCTTTCCCACCATGCTAGCTAATTTTTATTAATCAGTTGTAATATCAGAACTATTTGCTATTTATGTATCTCATTTAAGCCGGTCTATTTAGCTGACTTCCATGGCTGAATAGTAGCGTCTCGGCCTTTCATCCGGAGGTCCCGAGTTCGAATCCCGGTCAGGCATGGCATTTTTCACCCACGCTACAATTCATTCATCTCATCCTCTGATGATATACCTTAACGGTGGTTCCGGAGGTTTAACAAAAAGAAATCTCATTTAAGATATTTTGGCTCATAAATTTGTAATTTCAATTTAAGAGGAAAAATTTCATTTTGGAGATAAATGTATACTATTTTAAGTTTTTATTAACAGCTGTTAATTAAATTTCATTATAATTTTCAGAAAAAAATATAATAAATAAATTTTCTTTTAATACTGCTAATTCCCCATGTTGATCTATGCTTCTTCATTCTTTTTCCATTGCCTCTTACTTATTGCTAATATAAGCTATAAGCAAGTCATAAAAGTCGCTTGTTTTTATATGCCAATATTGAAACAAACTGAAACTTTGATTTTTCATTGGAGACAAAAATTCTAATATACGGATAAAATAACATTAGATGTTATTTTAATATACTGCTTATATACTTGAAAAATACAAGAAAATTAATGTGCTAATGAACCATTAGGTGTAAATAAAGTATTACAATGATTATTAAACAAATCAATCCAATAATAATTACTTATAAACTTATATTCAGTATAAATGTGGCCATGAATAGATGAAGTTGTGCTATTTTGATGAAATTAATTATGACATTTTTTGTCAATATATTTTTTTAAATAGTAACCACTAAAGGATAAATTTGTTATAACCACTATACTAACCTAACCGGTTAACTGATTAGTACAATAATAATTATGCAAGTCTCAAGATAAAAATAACCAAATTAATTCTATTACTGATTATATATTTGATATTTATCATATAATTTTATTCATATTACACAATCCACTGTTTTTGTTAATTTCATTCAGAAAAAATAATAGACTGATGATTTATAAACAATAAAAGTACTCCTAAATAATGAATAGTTATTATATTCTCTGTTTTGGTGGTTCATTAGATATTATGCTATATTTCTTTTATTTACAAATAAAGCATTAGACCTTATACATTTCTTAAATAAATTTATTTATTTAATTTTTAAATGATTAAGATTATGTTTCCATATTTAGATGCGGAAATTTATTACTGTAAGAGTAATAATGATGATGATTATAATAATAATAATAATAATAATCTATGTTTTGTATAAATATATACATATGATAATGCTGTAACTATTATGTATTATATATTTGCAGTTGGTGTGTGACTGCTAGTTTTAAGTATACTCATATTTGATGTAAAATTGCTGAATATCGTACTGTATTTATAAGAATATGCAGATTGCTATTTCATGTGTTATTGTGTTATATAAATAAAATAATACATGTTACACATATATACTAATAAAATAATTTTGTTTTATAAATTTTTCTTCTCACTTATGTAAACATAATATTTATTTATATTCTTGAGAACATATTCTCTAATTTTATTTAAAGGATATTACTGTTAGATTGTTCAAAAATGTACATAAAACGTATTGATAAAATACAATAATATAGAAAGAAAGTATTATATCTGAAGCACTAGAGAGCCATACTGTTATGAACTGTACTAAAAATGTATGCTTTCTCTTTAATGCTGAAAATTTTTCATATGCTTTGAAGATATGGATGTAATGATAGTTTATAATTAATTATATCACTGATGTAACAAGTTGTCATTTCAACAAAAATGGATTGAAGCAAAATAAACATTGGCTAATAGATTAGAAGTCATAAGAGACATAATCTTATCCAATAGACCTCACCCATTTGATTAGGTTTCTATCTGTGTATAGAATATAAAGTCATACAAGACATACCTACAAGCAGGGTTGATACAATAACCTGAACAAAAGAACTTTCATTCATGATCCAGATCAAGAACTCATGACTGCTCCCTCTGAACAAGATACCATGATGGGTAGATCATCTTTCTCACTACTTCCTATTCGTTATCCTTGATCTCTTCTTCTGTTCTGTTCTGTTTTAACTACTACTGGTTCTTGTTGGTCTGATCCTGTTTGATACTTCATACTGAAGATTCTAAAATCTGAATTCAGTTCATTCCTGACATCTCAGGATGGTACTACCTATTGATTAACTCAAGGACCTTTTTACTTTTTTAATTGACTGCACTGTAATTAATTAAAGTGATTAACCACCCAAAAGTATGTAATTAAATTTTTATTAAATATTAAAATAAAATGTTTTATTATTTTTATATTCTTTTAATTACATCTAATTAAAACTAATTTTTCTACTGATATATAGTTCATTACTGTGTATATATATATATATATACATAGGATTTACATAGGATATATTACATCATTTGTGTAACAGAAAAAAAGAACAAATAGCAAAAAATAACCAAAATAAAATGTACGGTTTTATTTTGAAGTGGTAAAAAATATTTATATTTTTGTTTTACTTTTGTATTTATATTATTTTTAATTCACTTTTTTGTGTAACTATTAATAATGATTGTTAAATAATTAAGATATACATCTAGTAACATTTTTATTGTTTGTAAACAATTCTTAAGCACTTGTCTTTCTTATTAAATCCGATTCTGATATTTATTCTGTTTATAATTTACATAAGTAATATTATTTGGACAGTCTAACAGAAAATGTAGTATAAAAAAAAATTTTTACAAAATTGTCCATTTCTCAACTTTTTAGTTTGTATGGATTTGTAATATGTTTGTGCATGTATGATCCATGCATGTGCTTGTACATGTTGTATTTTACTGGAATGTTATTTAAATATGCATTTTGTTCCATATATTTGATATATATATATATATGTAAATTGTAATCAGTCATAAACTATAATTGGTAACAATTTAAAAATACAAGAGAAAAGCTTTACTAAGAGTTATTTATAATAATATAAAGTTCATTATAATCTTAATAATACATTGATTTTATTGAATTATCACTGGTATTTTTAAGAAAAAATTAAATATACTCCTAAATGCTTTTTTCAATTCTTTATTATGAGTTAAGTGATCAGTGATATTAAATAAGTATCATAATATATACATAATTATAATAAATGATAATATTTATGTAATTATATTTAAATTATATAGCCATTATTTATTATAAGTAAATTTATTATTTATCTGCAAAAGTATTAAGCGTAACATTATTGACATTATTATTAATAATACTATAAAATTCCTTTCAGAGAATTCTAATTCCTGTACACCAACATTCCTTATGAACTCACTCTTTTTCTGGTAATTTCCCAGTTTCCATATAAAATGGTAACTACAAAGTTACCACAAGTACTTTTCAGCACAACATACAGCAAACCTAAATGGCCATAAAACATCAAGTAAAATTGAATCTCATTTTTCAACTCGTTAAGTAATCTTTTGTTCACCTTTCAGATAAAATTTATTTCTAATTTAGTTGTTACAATGAAGAAAAATGTATTTAAAAACAGCAAACTATGTTATAAATTACATTGTTCAATAATGTTTTGCAGAATATTTATAAATAAGTTTCTCAGAACTCATTGTTATAACAAATTATTGCACATAATGATAACAACAGCAATCTAATGAGTCCTACAACTATCTAATAAACAAAATTAATTTAGCTTCCATGAATAGGATTATTATTACATACAAATAAAAACTATGTGAAAACAGTTATAAATAAATTGGAAAATTAGATTATCCTCAAAAACTGTTTACAAAAATCTTTGTTTAAATCTAAAATTAGAAGATATGCAGATAGTAAACAATCAAAATCATTAGTTACTGAGGAGAAACTATATATAAGAAAGTAAGTAAATATATTAAATAAATAAATGATAAAAAATAAATAATAAATATTAGTAATTGACTATTAAACAGAAACACTACAATTAGTATTTTTTAATAATAGTTTTAGAATTAGAGTAAAATTGCTGTTGTCATTTTAGGTGAACCAAATAGAAACAATAAATTTAGTTTAAAAACATCTAAACCACTGAAACCCCAACTCAGATTGTATGTAGTTAAATTTACAATTTTTATTTGGATTGCTTAAAACAGCATTGTATTTTTAACTTGTATTCTAAAAACATTTTACATCTTATTCAAAAAAAATGACCTTTTAGTTTTAGATATTTAATAAAATTTTGATAAACAGTTTTTGAGCATAATCTAATTTTCCAATTTATTATGATTATTTTTGTTTCTACTAATATTTCTTGTAAATTTCCAAAAATTTACTCCCCCCCCCACATTTTTTCCTTTAATGTATTTTGTTGCCTAGAACTTGCAATCATGCAACAAAATTAGTTAAAAGATTTACTTTATTTTAGCCTATTTATTACTTAAAAATACACATTATAATCATGATAATTGATATTACAAATTAGTTATTTTTTTATATAAAGCTAGTTGGTTTTTGTTTTATTCTATTTTTTGTTCTTTTTTTCTGTTTAATTATTTTTTAATTTACCTGAATTCTATAGGATAATAAGCAACAGATAAATAAAGATGAATTTCTATATAACTAGAAACCTCAGTAAAAGTTACATTTTTTTTTTTTTTTTGTTTATTTTTGGTAACTTTAAAGTTTTTAAATACAAAGAAAGTTTTTTTGTTTATTTTGTATCTTTTATACCCATGATGGCTAGTAACATTATAAGCTACTGCCAACAATTTGCCCCATTACTCTTTCAAAACAGTTTTGCATGCAGATTATTTAAATTAAGTGATTCATGGTAAACTGACTTTTTCTCTTTTTTCTGTCAAGCCTTCAGAACCATGTAAGGTATTACATGTAAGAGATGTGTGATTAATTTAAACCCAACTACCAAAGAACACTAGTATTCAAATCGCTATAAAAGTAATTGCCTTTATTAGGATTTGCACCTCAACACTCTCGACTTCAAAATCAGTTGATTTGTGATGGCGAGTTCACCACTAGATCAACCTGGTGAATTATGGAAATCTGATTCTTTTTCTATTTAGCCTCCAGAACCACCATGAGGTATTACTTCAGAAGATGAATGAAGATGACATGTATGAATGTAAATAAAGTGTATTCTTTTACAGTCTCAGGTTGATTATTCCTGCGATGTATGGTTAATTGAAACCCAACCACCAAAGAACACCGGTATCCACAATCTAGGATTCAAATTTGTATAAAAGTAGGCTTTTAGGATTTGAACCTTAGGTCTATCAACTACAAAATCAGTTGGCTTGCGATGATAATATGAAAACTTGACTACTAGCCCACCGGATCTGCTCTAGTGGTTAACCTGTCATCACAAATCAGCTGATTTTGAAGTCAAAAGTTCTAAGGTTCAAATCCTACTAAAAGCAGTTATTTTTATTTGAATATTAGATCATGGATACCAGTGTTCTTTATTGGTCGTGTCTCAATAAACCACATTTCTCAGGAATGGTCGACCTGAGACTGTACATGACTACATTTCATTTACATTCATACATATCATTTTCATTCATTCTCTGAAGTAATACCTTACTTCAGAAAACAGAGACTACTAAACATGGCATCGAACTTACTTTACTACTCCCCATCTCCTGAGATGATGGAATTGATTGGAATATTTGATAACAATTTTATTTATTAGAATTGTATGGACAGAAAAGAAAAAAAGCTTATATAAAATTCTACTTTAGATAACCAATTTTTTATTTATTTTTTTTTTTTTTAGCCTTCGGAACCACCGTTAAGGTATATCTTCGGAGGATGAGAGATGAATGAATTATAGCGTGTGTGAAAAATGCCATGCCTGACCCGGGATTCGAACCTGGGACCTCTGGATGAAAGGAGGTTTTGGCCTTTTGGCCGGCCTCCATGGCTGAGTGGTAGCATCTTGGCCTTTCATATAATGTTTTAAAAACTAACACCATGTTAGTTGCAGTCATATTTACAACTATTTTAGGAACTCATTGAAGATTGACCACTGAATTTGGCTTCAAAATGATTGAAAGTGTAATGATTTGGGGTTTTATACCATTACATTTTTTAATTTATTTCAGTTTATTATTAACAAATTAAGTTTTGTGAAATTTTAATCAACAATATTCATTGACAGAACGTTACACTTTTTTTCTTTTCCAATATTTTACTTACATGTGTTAGAGATCAAACTGTTAATCGGCTTCTTATCATAAATATACATGAAACATCTTTAATATTGTGTATATAAACAGTGTATTTGATTTCTATTATTGTTCATAAATTAACTATGGTATACCAACAGGATGTTGGTATTGGTGGTTATTTCTAGGTCAAGTGGTTTTGGGTTTGATTGCTGATGAAGATCTAGTATTTTTTTAACTTCTTTTGAAGTTGTTAACGTAACATAATCCAACATATATATCCTATTTTTCTAGTAACTAGAAAACATTGGTTAATGAGTTGCTGCTACATTTTCTCAGCCCTAAGAAACTGAAGCTATATTTCAAAAGCTCATTTCAGAAACTGTTTTCATTTAAACTATTATTTAAAGAAAGTAAATTAAGAATTTATTTAAATCATTTAATATATTTATGTACTAAGAATGTCAATGTGAGATTATTTTAAATACAGAGTGTCCCATTTGAAATGCCCTATTTCTATTTAATTATATTTACCAAGATATTACATAATATATATAATATATAATATTATATATATAATATTATATATATAATATTATATAATAATATATTATATAATATCCTAATATCCTCTTCTAGCAAAATGGGGCTCCCCGCATCAACTCCTTGAGAAAAGGGAAAGGTTGGATGAGACTTTTCCTGGGTGGGTTGGAAGAGGGGGTTCAGTTTCCTGACCATCCAGATTACCAGACATAATTCCTCTGGACTTCATCTTCTGGGGTTATGTCATACAGTGGGTGTATACAACAAAAGTAGCAAACATCCAAGAGCTGCGGTGAGATCATTTCAGCCATCACACCAGAAGTGCTTCAACGAACAAGGCAAGAAATCTCCTATCAGCTGTATATTCTTCATTTGACTTCTTCTTTTTTTGAATCTTCGGAACCACCGTTAAAGTATATCATCAGAGGATGAGATGAATGAATTGTAGCGTGTGTGAAAAATGCCATGCCTGACCAGGATTTGAACCCAGACCTCTGGATGAAAGGCCGAGACTATTGAGGCACATGTGGAAGTGATGTGATGTAATGTAATTTTTTATTATAAGTTGCTAAGACAGGCTTTAATTTAATTTTTGTTTCATGTTGTTATATGTAATATTTTAGGAGATATAGCTAAATAAAAATAGGGCATTTCAAATGAAACATTGTCTCTATTTACAATTTCATACTCTAAAAAAAAAAAATTGAAAGTATTCACTTGCAATTCTCATGGATACAGCTAAAGATTTTGCAATTTTTCTGAAAATATATGTGTTAGAAAATGTTTTTTCTAAACTCATAAAAGTTGAAAATGAAAAATTGGTACAAAATTTTGACATGGTAAATACTCTGTAGATACCTACTGTCCAACTTTGAATAATATAAGGTTGTCCAATCTAAACATATTTAGTAAAAAGCAATAAGTCATAAATACACCTATTTAGAAAATGTTGTTTCTTTTGAAAATGTTTGTTTGTCTTTTCCTTAAGGGTGAAACATAAAGAGTTGTTGAAAACCCAGTAAGTTGTTTTCTGACTCATCACCATAATTTAAATAAAGACATACCTGAGATCATAGTACTAAAAATAAAATAGATTATTTCCAGTTTACTTAAACTACTTCTAAGAGTATATACTCTTAGAATATACTCTTATAGTATAGTATATACTCTTTTATTAAGTGATGAATTTTTATGCCCATTTTGGTTTTTAATTTTTTTTCTTCCATTTATGTGGACCCTTTATAATTTCTTATTTTGTTTCCTACTGTTTATATTCCACTAGAGTAATATACTATAATTTACTATTTACATACTTTTTCTGTACTATATTATATATACTTTTTCTTTCTATTTCTTTTTCAACATTCCTGAAAAATTATACAGTTTTTTTTTACTGTACCTGTAGTGCATTTTTTTATTTTTGTTTTTGGTTTATAATAACCTTTCTGGTTTTTATCCCATCAAACAAAAAAATTTAATTATGGTTAGCACCATTAATTTTTAGGATAGAAGAGTTTGGTTAAAGATATCAGGTTTGTTTGAATAAATAAACTATATAAATTTTTTTAAAAATATAAACAAACTATGCTTTTTTTTGCATCTTAAGTATCAACTTACTTAAGCGTTACATAAGATTAAAACATTACATAAGAATAGTAAATAATACTACTTTACAAGGTGACTGAATTATTATTATTTTAGTATTTTTCCACACACTATCATCATTTTCAGTTAATTTTTTTTTTTTTATCATTTAAAACAAAAGTAAAGTAACTGATATTTCCTTGTAATCGAATTACAAGAAACGATATATTTGTTATAAAAGACATTTGAAGATGTTTTACAACGTATGTTTCAAGTTGTTTACTCAATTTGATTTTTTTAAGTAATTATTGCATTTAAGTCTAAATTCTGAAATTTCATACACTTAGTGAATTCTCTTTTTCCTCCTGATCCCTTATCAGTCATTTAGCATTCGTAAAGAAGCAGTAAGCCCATTCTAACTGTGGGTTTCAGTTGAAACCCACAGTTTGAGAACCCATCTGCTTTGAGAAGGTAGGAAATCGCTGATCAAATGGATTTTCAAAAGTATGTGAGTAAAAACCATAAAAAAATTTTTGAATCCCTTATCAGCAGTCACTACTTAGATCATCTGTCATCCCATGCATATTGTTTGCTGCACAGATTTTAATATCTTAAGGTAATCTCTTCATTAAAATTTGGCTCTATATATAATAATTATGCCAAATAAAAAAATGTAAGTTACCATCTACAACAATATCAAAAAAAGAACTGAATTACACTTCTGAAGAGATTTCCAAAAAGCATATTTTTAAATACTTAGAAAATGAGTTTAAAATAATTTATTATTTAATAAAAGTGTAAATTCCATTTCTTCATGCTGATTTTAAAAAACATTAATAACAATAAAATAGACAAAAATAAAATTGCAGATAAACAAAAAGCAATAAATTATACTAATAAAGACTGAGGAAGAATAACTTACAAATTTAAAAAACATTTATTCATAAGGCCTTCAAAACATAAAACAAACTCACAGATTGACCATCATTACACAAACACAATGCAACTAGATGATATTTTATCAGCTGAATGTCTAACTGCAAAATGTTCTGCTCAATCTAACATGATCCAGCTTCAAACAAAATTAATTAATACTTAAAAGCCTTGCTATCAACAAAGAAGTATTATTTCCTCAACAAAATCAAGAAGTCACAAAATCACAAACAATCTTGACATCTTACACATACACAAAAAAGGATCACATCTTAATAGATTTGAATATTATGAAATATATAAGCACACAACAATGTTATGCTCAATGAAGACAATTCAAATTCAGCACACTTTTTATCTATTCTGAAATTTTGTTTACCGATTTCATTAGGAATAATATCAGCTTTCAGCACCAGCTATGGAAGATAACCGCAAGAGTAACTGAAGGCATTAATGGTGTGAGTTATTTTGTGTTTTTGATAAATTTAATTTGGTTTGTTGTTAAAAAAGTTGATAGTTTTAAATAAATCTTAATGAAATAAAGTTAGTGTCTTTTCTGAAATATCTCTTTGAAGTATAACTTTTATTGTATTTACTTCACTTATTTCAATAATTAAGTAATGTTATTCTAGAAATAAGACTATATATCAGAAGTATATATAAGAGTATATATCAGAAAATTATATAAGAGTTGGATCAGGACTTAAATTAGTAAATTTAAAACAGTAAGTATGCAGATTTCACCTCTGATTTTTGGCGTTTAGACATGTAGTTAAATTTTTAGTATCCTCACAACATAGATGAAAGAATGTAGCTTGCTACTGGCAAGTTCAAAACAAAAATGAAAAAGAATGCCCTAGATATATAGAGACTAATGGAATATCAAATAAATCAATAAATACTGACAATATCTAAGGGTTGAAGGGACACTAACAACTGAATCATTAATTTTAATATATAACTCAGATAGTTAAGACAATATACATTAATTTATCTTTTAAGCTAGTTATTCAGAAAATATCCATCAATGAAAAATAACAAATTAAACTGAGAGAAACAATAAATAGAAAAAAATTAAGTTAGTAATCCATGCTGGTAATTGAAATTTTAAATTCTGCATAAAGCATAATTCAAAAAATTTACATAAAAAAAGTTCTTTATGGCATGTTAACAGGGAAATTTTCAATTTTCTTTCTTATTAAGCTGAAATGTCTTAATTGTTTTCTGTTAAGGATATATTTTTGATTAATATATTTTTTATATTTTCATTCCTTATGACACTGGGATACAGAATCTACATTACTAAAAACAAGAAGTAAATTCAGTGTTCATGTACTGAATAAAAGCATGCATTCTGTATAAATCAGTTGTTCATTAAAAATAATCAACTCTTTTCTTGTGTTAATTACCGCAGTTTATGTTACATGACATAATGAGAGAAACATTTATTCTCTTCTGAGAGAGACAGAGTGAGTGAAAGACACTGTTAAAAGAGTGGTGCAGTCCTTTATACTCTCTCTCTCTCTCTATATATATATATATATATATATATATGTATTATTTTACTAAAATTTAATCTTTTTAAGATTTGTATTATTCTTTGTACTGTTGTACTGTTAAATTATAATTAAATTCTAATAAATAAACCACCTAGTACAGAATATATTGATATTAATAACAGAATTATTTCAATCATGATTGAGAATGTGGGATCCCAAGAGTATTTCATGGAAAATTAAGGTAACATATGCCTTATCTCAATACTCTATACTAAGTGAGTTATTTAACAGATTAAAATATAAGTAATTAGGTTGTCATTATTATTATCTCCAACAGAATTATAAAAATTTTCCTGGAATTTTTTTTAATATAATGAGATCCAGAATCTTTTTTTACCCATCAACTTAACAATGTTTTTGAAAAGCTCTAATTCTACATGGAGTGGAAGCAGAAGGATCATTTCCTTCTACTTTCACTTAATGGAAGTACATAGAACATTATTCTGTCCAAGCAAAAGTGCTTAATGCTTTGGCCATTTCTTCCTGATATAATGATTTGTCTTTTTCTTGTAGCTTCATTCACACAAAAAGCAACAAAATTTAATATATTTTTTCTAACAGGATTTTCATATTGTCATATATTTCTTTCACATTAGCTGTAAAAGTTAATAACAGAGAAGGAACTTGTAATTTTGCAAAAAGACAGCCTTTCAATGAG
Organism: Zanna intricata; assembly: GCA_010016005.3. Classification (NCBI taxonomy): domain Eukaryota; kingdom Metazoa; phylum Arthropoda; class Insecta; order Hemiptera; family Fulgoridae; genus Zanna; species Zanna intricata. Next base: position 1,396 of record JAAAKQ030502359.1, on the reverse strand, counting down.
TTTTTGAAGAATCAATGAATAGTCACCATTCTGTATATTTATAATTATACTGAAGAGCATCCATGACAACACAAATATTTTTACTGTACACTATATTTTCTTTAAAATATCTTGAAACTCTTCCTGACTATTGTTAAAGGAACAAATTTTAGTGTCAGTATAGAGAAAATTCCAACCTTTCCACCTAGATCTCAAAAGCTCAGCTCGTTATTAAACAAATTTATATCCCAAACAAGGTTGCTTAATATCGCCTTGAGTTATCAGATGAGGTTCGTGGGAGAAGGATTCTCATTCTAAAGCAGAATCACCTTGTTCATCATGTCAAACTTCAATAGCTATATTATATTCTGATTCATTTTCTAAAGTTAAATGTTCAAAGGAGCGATACCATTAAGTCCTCACCATGAGGCACTGGCCTTATGATGAATAGTAAATTCATACTACCCTGCATGTTCAATTTAGTACTTCTTTCTTTTACCTTTTGTAATACAGAAATAACAGTTCAACAAATGATCATGTGATTCACACTACATTACTGATATGACAAAACTGATCTGCCGATTAACCATTGCCCAGTATATCAGATGTTTCACACAGGTTGAACAGCAGATCTGAAGAACCCAGTGTTATCTTGATCTGAAATTTTACAACCAAAATATTGTCCATAACAATTTTAACTAGTAGAATCAAACTTTTTCATTGTTTTTTAAACAAGAAAACGTTATCATAAGATAGGTTATCAGGATCAATTACACACTTCCTTTGCACATATATTCACTAAAACAACACACTTAACACAAACGTATACCACGAAATAGAATGAAACCACAATTTAAGCATACACAAAGATCTTTAAAACAATACTGGTGGGGTAATTATATGATTCAGAAGGCTACTCATTGCTGACATGTCGAAATCTACAATAAATGGATCATCTTAGACAGGCATCCCAACCCCTGTAGTGGAAGACACCCACCAAGTGACGATTCTGGTCACCACACCACCCCTCCCGATCCTAGCCCTGAGGGGCTTTATCGGTAGTCGTCCGAATGACCGTACTGATTACATATCTCAGTCATCAGCCAGGTCTCAGTCGGGATGCCCCCGATGCAAATGCCGAGGTCGACATTTAGCATCAGAGTAAAATACCTCAGCAGCAAACGCCATCGCCGTAGGCTTAGGTCGACCTACACGTAGACCTAAAACTATATAACCGCAGCGCGGAAGAGCGAAACCACGCGCCTACTCTAAATCAATCTAACTACCCATGTGACTTTGAATGCCATATACGCAACGATCAAATCGATTGGAGATATAACTCCCACTCAAAACGCTGCTCGCAGCATCGACATTTTGACCTACAACAACATTACACATGCAACATGCATTCACAAAG
>JAAAKQ030502348.1:0-20346 GCA_010016005.3 Zanna intricata | reverse complement strand
AATTTCAGGGAAATGATCGGAAAGTTCCGAGATAGTGAACCGGCAGTTCTCATGCACTTTTTCATTCACTCTGTTCACAAAGTCATCACTGACAACAGATGGTCTATCGCTCCTGTCCTCATCGTGAATATTTGTTCTTCCATTTTTTAAAATCGTACCCATTGACGGACTGCACCTTCACTAATAATGTTTGGGCCATAAACTGCACACAATTCACGGTGAATTTCAGCTGCTGATTGATTTTTGTCCAAAGAAATATTATTACAGTATGCACTTCACATTTGGCGGGATTTTCTATTGCCGCACTCATGTTCTTAGGTTATAACTTGAGAACGCGCGATTGAACGATACTCCACCTTGCACAGTTAGAACTGTACTGAGCCGTTGCACACACTGATGTCAGAATGGCGGCGCTACCCCAACTACTTCTCCCGCTACACGTAAACGGTGGTTACTTTGTGGACAACCCTCGTATTATGGTAATTTTTTGTTTAATTTGATTCTTATATACATTAGCGGTTTGTTATCTTTTATATAATTACTATGCAAACATAAATTCAACAGAATAACGAGTGAACGTGACTTTTATGAAAGAAAGCAATAATTTTAAATTATTTTTTTTTAAAACCATACTTGTTCTTTATTCAAAATATTTTTATACATATATCAAAAGCAAAACATCTTTATTTATATATATCAAAGTTTAGATTTTATACTGGTTCGATAGCGAGAAAAACAAACCTTTACCAAAATCTCAATTTTTTTTAGAGTTACAATTTTCTAAAATGTAGAGTGTTTTTTTTTTTATTTATATAATCAGTTTTTATCGAATATAAATAAATTTTACATCAAATTAACCAGAAAAGTCTATAGTTTATATAAATATTAAAAAAAACATAGGTCAATGATCACTAAAAAAAAAAATTATAATTTTTTTTAGTACCATATTTGTGCGCGCACAACATAATCAAATATTAACAAAAATTAATTTTTGTTGAACAATATAAATTAATAATGCATTATTAACATACCCTAATTTTTTCAGATTTTTTGTATGAAAAACAATTCAGTAATAGCGAGATAAACAAACGTTAACCGAAATCTCGATTCGTGCATGAAATAAAGCAGTAGGATAAGGATTAATTTTTCAAAAGTCAAGATGATCAGTGATAATGTATTGAGCCCTCCCATAGCTGATATCCACTTTTGACACTTTCTTCAACAGAAAATTAGTGATAAACTGTCAAACAGCATGAATGTTGTGAGATGTAGTAATCAATCATGACTTTTTGTCATTCTGTTTTCCACATTTTCTTATCCACCCATAAATTGTCTGACCCATGTATACACTCGGTTTTGGTACAGTTAGTGTAGCATCCCCTAACTGTACCTTTGAACTAGTTAAAATTTCCACAGGTTTAACACCTTTTTTTAGTTAAAAGCTTTATACATTATGCAACAGACAACAGAACTTCTCGCTTACTCATGGCTGTTCTACGACAGAACAGAGTGGAGGAGCTAACCAAGCTGATTCCCCATTTCTAACACACCGAAAATTAATTCCCTACTCTGCTTTCCAGCTCAGAACTGCTTGCTGTGTAGAATAGCAAAATTACTGTTTAAATTTGATTCACCCTTGTAATATTGTTTACTAAATTGTGAACTAAAGCATCTTTAAACACGCATTGAAAATTTTAAAATGCATTTAATAATTGCTTAGCAAATAAACAAAAAAAAAAAAAAAATTAAATACTGAAATTTTCAGGTTGTACAGAAAAAAATAAGCATAAATGTAAAATAAATAATTTATTGATAGGATACTACCTCTTAGAATTAAAAGTTCTTATTTAATAAATATATTTTGTATTCTGCTGATATTCTACTAAAATATTTAATCTTTTTGCAGCAGGTTGTTTGTAGCGGCTTAGTGACAATGATTAATCTACAGTATCAGTTCAGTATGGCATGTTGTGAGTGTTTAGGTCACTTAGCTGAATGTCAGTGCTATCCACCACATTCAGAACCAGACTGTGAAGCTGTTACTCGTTGTTATTCGTCTCGTTTGCCACCTCCTATACAACCGCCAGCACGACGTTGGTCAGAAGCTGCAGCTGGCGGTGAGAAATCAGGAGATTCTACTTTACGTAGATGGTCAATGCCATGGAAGCTGGTACTTCCATCCTCTGGAGCTACTGGAGATCGCAGTAGATCAACTACCCCTGGTTTGTTTATTAATGTTATTAATTGATTTATTTCTAGAACTTTTTTCTGTTACATTAGAAAGTATGTTTGAATAAAATTAATTTTCTATTTCTCTCCAAGATAGTTGATGAAAAAAAAGATTTTTTACTCCTAGACGCATATTATTTCAACTAGAGAAATTAAACTTTTCAGTAAATGGATTTTCTCATTTACAGAGTGATTTTAGCAAGAGTTTGGACAGTTTATTTTCTGACATTACACATAATTTTGTTTTACAATAGCAGTTTGATGAATTAATAGTAATTATCAAAAGATTTTTTTTTTACTTTAAAATCCTTTATTATTTATAACACTGTATTGGCAGCCTACACACAAGCATTCCCGCTTAAGTATTTATTAGAAGACAATAGTAAGTAAATTATTGATTAAAGTGTAATTATGAATGTTTGTAAACTTGTAAAATCTGCTTGATAAAATGTAAAAATTATTTTCATTGTAAATATTTTTAATTTGTTCATACATTATTTTATTACTATTTGTAATTTTAGATTCAGTTTGGCATACAGCTTTGGCTAGTCAAGAAGAACTTCAAGATGTAATTGCCCTGCTTTCAGTCCGACCACCCCCACCTCCTACCCAACCACTGCCAGGTAATAAAATTTAGTTAATTATAAAAATTTAATTATCATTTTGAGTTTAATAATTGTATGACATTTAAGAATTGACATAATAATAATTTAAGCATAATGATATGATAGATTTAATCTTAATTTTGTTGTCTTTTTTTCACCTGTATTTATGAGGTTATACTGGAGTATGCTCTTTCTGACATATATGCACTTTCTAGAGGAGCACCGTATAATTTAATAAACAGTCACCATTCATTATTATGTTTGATGTTAGTTAATTTTAATGTGCATATAGGTATTAATGTTAAGTATGATACCATTTAATGCATAAGGGTTATAATAATTTCATTTATAATTTTATTGGCATATTTACAGCTGCAGCAAATATTTCTCATATTGGATTAGCCAACCCAAAGATTTTATGAGAAATAGAAAACCTTATTTTATCCAGTGGATACTTCAGCCATTAGTTTAGAATTCTGTGCTACCTCCAGATGAGAGATAGTCTTACTATTAGTAAGACTAGTTACTATTAGTATTAGACTAGTAGTACTAGTCTAGCCCACAAAAGGGCTTGTTCCCCAGTGAACTCTGATAAAACACGCAGCTCTTTTGTTAGCTGGTTGTGAGTAATAGTACTGACAAAACCGCGGTTGCAGATGGCCAAACTCACATAGTCCTTATCAAAGGAATAAGAATAAATAAGAGAAACAGAGTGAGCTACCATTAATCAGGACAGTCAAAATTAATTTCTTTGATCTGTGGGCATTCCTTACTAAAAGTTTCAGGTTTAGCTTTTTTTTTCCTTGTAATTATTAGTTAATATGAACCGAGTTCATTTATCTTTTATTATTATTATTCTAATCATCCCAAAAGAGAAATGCAATCTGTGATTTGTTTTCTTTATTCGGTTGCTAAGTTATTTCCAGAATGTATCAATTACATCAAAAGTTGTTTGCACTTGCAGAAAGATTAAATACTTAATAATTAATTGAATATGTATGAAAATACTTAGTTAGAGATCATTGTCTACTGAAGTTTGTGATTTATTAATTTTTAAAAAGTATAACTAATTTTTTTTTTTTTTTGTTTTAACTATAATTATAGCATGCATTTCTTGCTATACTTTTGCTGAATTTCTGAAATTTCTTAGCAGGTTTTACTGGCTTTGAATTTAAGAAACAATTAATGGTTTATATTTCTTTATTGCTTGTAATATTTAATTATCAATAAATATATTTATGATGCTTGTTACAAAGATAAATAGTTACTGTGCAATAAAATTAACTTAGGTTAACTAAGGTTCAAATCCTAGTAACTGTTACTTTTATACGGATTTGAATACTAGATCATAGATACTGTTGTTTTTTGGTGGTTGAGTTTCAGTTAACCACACTTCTTAGGAGTGGTCGACCTGAGATTATATAAGATTAACTTCACTCACATTCATACATATCATCCTCTGAATTAGTACCGTACGGCAGTTTTGAAGGGTAAACAGAAAAGAGAGAGAGATACATTTTCTGCTTCCATCAGTTGATTTTTTATCGGATACTTTTGTTAATACTCTATTTTGTAACAATGAAAACTTAGAAATTAATTTTTCCTTTGTTCATTTTTTCTTTGTAGTGTCTTCAAATCATTAATAGTGTACCCATGTGGTATAGTTATTTATATTGAATAATTTAATTTTTATTCTGATTAGAACATAATAATACATTGTATAATCACGTCAGTATAAGATAGATAGGTGAATTTTTTATGTTTATCTTTGATTATGTCATTCATTTAAAATTGTATCATGTACTGATGGATAATAGTCGTGAACGATTAAAAATGAAATCAATGCTATTGACAAAAATACCAATAGCTCTAACACATTGAAATGGGGTTTGGTCAAAAGTTGGGGTATCATGTGTTGTGATATTATTCTTAAGTCTTCTGAATTTTTTTTTTGTTTCACTATCTTAAATTTAAATTTCATTTGTGAAATGGGCTGTCAGTAGAATATACTTGTTTTCTACCAGTGTGCTTCTAATCAGAGATGGTCTGAGTTGTTTTCTAGCCAGTGTATAAGATATAAACAAAATTAAAAATTTAATGAAAGTTGCGCCTGAGTATTTGTAAATCGAATGTATACAGTTAATCTCAATTCTTATGAATAACTGAAATGTACATTTTGATAGGGTTACTTTTTACATAATTAAATAGAGTTTTTTATGTATTTACTTGAGTTGTTTACATATTTACTTTCCGTAAACTTTACTTCAAAGAGAGATCTTATAAAATGTTCACTACCTTATTGATTTATCCGATTATAATTTATTTAAACATTCATTCATTGAAGTTTTAATCTGTATTCAGGTCTGAAACTTTTATGATTTAACAGAGAAAGAATTGTTTAACAAAACAAATTAGTCTCTATTTTTCAAATATTTATTTTCCGTTTATTGTGTTTTAATAGGAATGTAAAAAATTTAAAGAAATTCAATAAAATGTTACATTTCAGTATATCCCTTTATACATTAGAACATCAATAAATTGAACAGCTGTCATTCTAGCTAATAAATTTTAAAAAAGTGGTATACCATAACAAACTAGAAATATATCTATATCAAATTATTAAGATCTTTCTAAAAAGGACAATAAAAGACCAATATCAATTTATTCACTTATAATACAAACAAACAAAATTTGAGAAAAATATAATTAGTGTGGATGCCAGGAAAAATAAAAATCAAGAAGGAATGTTTTTCTTGGTTTATTTTGTTTCATCACTGGGAATTGCTGTCTTTCTGCTCGTGCAAAAGAATAAAAATTTATACTGCTGAGAATTTACTTTTTGTCAGAAATCCAACTCTATAGTGAATTATGATTGTTCCATATGGTATGAAAAAATCTCAATACAACCTAAATGACTCAAAAAATATTAAGGTAGAAAGTATGAGAATGCAAAGAAGCCAGTTAACTAGATTCCAGATTTTTATAAAATGTAATATAACTGTTGAAGAATTTTTTTTCAACCACTTCTTAACAAAATTTTATTAATAATTTAATAACTCTGAAAAAGCCTTCCTGAAATACTGTAAATAGAAAGTTGAATCAGAAAGAGAAAGTTAAATAGAAAGTAGAATCAGAGGTAAGAGAATGAATTACCTGTGTAATTTATCGAGCTTTTACACCTTTCAGTATAGGTATTATCATGTTTATAATGCATACCTTACCTGAGTATAATAATATTGTGAGAAGAAAAGTTTTCTTGAAACTGATGGAAATTAAGAAAATTTGAAAACAGAAAAAATGCCGAATGGTTAGAACTCTGTTCTCCACAAGCGACTTTAAAAACTATTATCCTGATCAATAACTATACATTTTTATAGTATATTGAAATAGTATTGGCATGTGTGTTAAAAAACCCACTATGCTACTGTATTTCAGAATATTAGTCATTCTTAATGGTAATAATAGTTATGAAATGTAGTCTGAAATAGGTATAAAAAAGCTGTCGCCTCATAATTATTAGATTTCACATGATGTAATTATTTTACTTCAAAAAAAAAAAAAAAACATTTTTTAATAAAGAAATGAAATTGTGAAAACCAATTATATGTAGATTTAAATTATAGACTAGATAGGAATAAACAAAAGTTTTATTAATTGTTCAGAAAACCTAAAGGGAGTGGGAAAATTTTCTGTCCAATGCAATAAAAAAAAGATTATTATTAAAGTGATCTTAATTTATTATTATTAAAAATTCTTTTTTAGGTGTCACTTTAACTAAAGCAGCTGATGGAGGATCTGGTTCAGGTGCAGAACACTCACCTAGAGGTAGTTTCACTCCCCGTGGCAGTTGGTAAGATAATTTACATGTTAGTGTATTTTTTAGAATATTGAACTGGATTTAACAATATATTTAGATTTGTTAAGTTTTATTAAATGTTCATAATTAAAACATGTTTGAACACTAGGCTTTTGCATCAAATTTTACTAAAAGATTGGTGATACAACAATTCATAAGATTCTACATATGTTCTTCTCAAATGTACGATTCTTAAAATAAATATAAACAGCGTTGTTAATAATATTGTTTTATTGATATTTCACTGTTAACTAAATAACTAAAAATAATACTGCAAAAACACGATTAAATTTTTAATAATACTCTAATGGTAGAAGTTTATAGAATAAATTTCCTTTCTTGGTTGTTTTTCTATATATATATAAAAGTGATTCTTTTAAAAAACTGTTTATTTGTAATTCTTTACAAATGTTAATGTTAATTTTTTTATTGTGGTTAACAGAAATATTTCTTTGGGGCCAGATTTTAAATTTTTCTTGTCACATTCACTGAGACCGCATAATTTTTTCTATAACTGACATAAATGAAGTATTTATGGCATTTTTTTACTCTGGCAGCCTTAACTGTAAAAAAGTTTTTGGACTGTTTTTGTTGGAAGTTATTCCTTTATTTTGTCAAATGGAATGCATTCTTAAAGTTTGTCTGTTTTCTCATGGGACAACATAAGTTATGGACAGAATTAATTTATTTCTTTTTTTTTTCTTTTTATTCATCTGGAGTGGCATTTGTTATGTAATTTTTTGTAAGATTTATTTTTAAAAAAATCATTTTTAAAATAGTTGGTTTAGACAATGTATGGATTATTTGTAACATTAAAGGTGTACTTTAAAATCAAGAAGCAACATTTTAAGTGAAATTAATTAGGTTTGAATGCATAAGTTATAATTGTTTTTACATGATTATTCTTATTTAGCAATAATAGTTCTTTCTTGGACTGGTTAACCAGAGACTTTACTGGAAATTGACCAACCTATAATTCAGTTCACAGGTTACTAAAAGATGATACAATAATAGTAAAAATAGTATACTATTATTTAAATAATTTATTAAGTGTAAAAGAAAAAAAAATTATTGGTTTAATGCAGGTGGGGATGTTTGGAAGATGATTTAGATACAGGGACGCTGGCGTCTCGCAAAAGCAGCTCTTCAACTGATTCATCATCATGCTATTCCATCCATAGCCGATCCACTTCTGGATCAGCTTCTGAGGTATATTAAAAGAATAAACTGAAAATTTTAATAAAATTATTAAAGTAATAGAAGCATATATCCATGATTTGCTACAGTTTTTTATATATATATATATATATCTATGTTATAAATGTATATTTTTCATAAAAGGTAAAAGAAATATTTGGGAATGATTTCTTAAGAAGTACTTAACATGCTAGAATTTCCTTCTAGACTGTATTAACTTTCTAGGTGAGTGAGGATGATTTGGATACCAACTATTAAGAGTCTGAATTAATAAACACTTAAGTAGGACGTAGATTGACTCTCCTTTTAGGTTTTCAAAAATACTTGTTATTCTGCAAGTAGTAATTGTCAATTTTTTTGTAGATCTGGTGAATTTTAAAAAGCAAGTATAAAAAAATTTATTTATATATATTTTTTATTAATACCTGTATATTTAGAAGTTCTGAAGCCCATTTTTAGAGGATGTGGTATACTATTTGTTATTTTTAGTCTTAACTGATCACACTTTATCAATAATTTCTTTATTTGATCGATATGACAGTGTTTTGAAAATTTTTGTGTAACAGCTGTTGATTGTAAAAAAAAAAAAGTATTAATATAATCTCACCAGGAAATAAAAAAAATAAATAAAAAAAAGCTTGCAGAAGGATTGTTTGTTTATTTCCAGAATATTGCCACTATAGAACTTTACCTATTTCAAATTATGTTTTTTTTTTTTTTTTTTTTTTTAATATATATTCAAAAAAGATTTTTTGTTAGTCACCAACAAGATTTGTTCTATAAAATGTTTAATCTCTTTTTTATATTTCATTATTATTATATTTTATGACTACATCGAATCACTAGTTGTATTATCCAAGTTTCTTCAATGGGACTGTTTGACTGTTTGGGCGTTGCAGTCCTCTCAGTATTTTTTCATACCTTTCAATCTTTGTACCCATTCTAGTGTGAAAATTTTTGTGTTGTGAGTTTTATGTTCTTGATTTTATTGTTCAATTTTATCTTATATGTGGTATCTTCTGGTGTATAAGCTGTGATAATATAAATTTAATTAAAACAAACATTTTTAAAAGAATATATTAAAGAAAATTTAATTACTTGTTCAAGAACTGCGAAATGATGTACTGGACTATGCTTCAACAGATAAGTTTGTTATTTCTTAACATTGCCATCATTTTAACATGAGACCCTCAATGTATTATAAATAGACACTCTTACATTAATACATACATTAATTTTATACAGTACATAGATTTTACATAAATAAATTTGATATTGGCCAATCCGTAAATATTAATTCTAAATAAAACATAGTTTATCACTATTTATTTAATTCATTTTTTCATTAAAATAGTTTTTAATCATTAATCAAATTAGGAAATTGTCATATCAGATCCAACATAATTTAGATTTGGAGAGGCCTCTATAATAAAAACAAAAATCCTCATACCTGAAATTCTTTCATTGTACTCATATTTGTCCTTTATACATTACACTTTATATTTCTTTTACACTACAACTGAACACCTCCAAGATGTCATTGCAACCAGCTCTCAAGATGGAATCCATTTTTTCTTTGTCCACTCATCTAGCCCCTACCATATTCCTGTTTAACACTCTGTCCGTATGAGTTTGTGTATACACATAAACGCACCATTACATGTGCGAAAGATTTGGTTCCCACAGCAAGCATGATGCCATATAACAATGAAATTCTATTTTTAGAAAGGAATGCGTGATAAGAACTGAATCACACTTAGATTGTTTTGTTTTAAAACTCTTTACGCTGACACTATGAATTTATTTAACTGCGATTTTAAAAATATACACTGTATTAAAGAAAAATTTTGAAGACAAAGAAATTATTAAAAAGATACAATTTTACTTAAATTCTATAAAACTTATTCAAAATGTATAATGGTCACAGGTGTAAGGCCAATTTCCTTCAGATCCTCTCTTATTTCTTTTATCCACCTTCATTCTGTCTTGGTATTTTCCAAGTCTATATTGTATTGTACTAGCTGTTTCAGAAATCTGAATCTTGGATCCTCATTATATGTCTAAAGAATCCTAGTCTCCTTTTCCGCATGGTATCGATAATGGATTCTAATTCTTTGTATATGACTTTGTTGGGAAAATTCCACCACTGCTCTTCTTTCTGGTATTTTTTATTTATACAGATTCTTTTAATTCTTTTTTCGATTTTCTGGAGTCTGCCTGATTGTTCATTCAGGTAGAAGAATGTTTCTGCTGCATAAGTGACTTCTGATTTTATAATTGTGTTGTAATGTCATATTTCTCCATTTATGTTAGGCATTTTTACCGCACGTGTGCACATGTTCCAGATTAATTTTTGAGCCTTAGCTAGTTTGTTTCTTCTTGGTACATTTAGTATTAAATGTACAAAAAACTAAGAAGTCACTTCTTATTATACTGTGCTTCTTATTACACTAAGTACAAAAATGTTCTAAGTAAGAAGTACACTAAGTATATTTACTAATTATTATAAATTCTCAGTTTTATTTGAAAAATATATTTTCTCCACGTAAAAAAAAATTATCATTTTTTTTGTTTTTGCTTCAAGAAATTAACATTATAGTTATATATAATTCCACTAAATTATTTATCCAAAATAACAAAAAATCAGTAAAAAAAGATCTGTGAAATTTAATTAATTAGCTTACTGCTACAGAATTTTGTTATTGTCACTTTGGATTTAGCGAAAGAGGCTGATTCTTAATTTGGTTAGATTTATGATTAAATCTTAAACGTTTTTAAGGTTCTTCTAAATGTTATACCTTTGTATTTTTCCTACATACCTGTGAATAACAATTACTCAAAATTTTAACATTAAACCAAACATAAATATTTAGAAATTTATGAATCTTTTTTCAGGAATTTTGACATCTTTAAGATTTTTTTTTTTTGGATTTTTAATTTAAATTATTCCAGCAAAATATTGGTAAAGCAAACAAAAATATAAAAAAATTCTATTTTTAGGGCACTTATGAAGTTTTCTTTCTTTTTGGGATATTGGAGAATTATCTTTACTCGCTTAGTTTCTACTATGTTTACTTTTTCAGGTAGAATTTGTAGAATGATGTATTAGCAGATGCCTACAACTTGAAAAAACTCACTGAAAAATTTCATTATCCTAGGATCTTTCCTTGTTCAGTGGATATTGTAATTGATGAATGAATAAATAAATCCTATTGTAATTTCACATTTATATGCACACATTCTCAAGCAAAACTACTGTCTGATGTTTCTCCAAGTACTTGATTTTATTTTATTACTCAGAAGGGGATCAACAGTCAAAATCCCAAATAATGTTCCATTTGAAAATTTGTTTTATTTTTATCCCCCCTCCCCCCTATAATATGCAGAAAGAAAACCCTGGTTGAAATTAAAAAAAAAAAAATTATAAGTACTGTTACAATTCTCTTAGATTAATTTTCATTATGTTAGTGCATCACCTGAGTATAAATCGTAAAAACAGGTTTTTCAAAAAAAGACGATAGAATTCTCCATTCAAAATTAAACAGAAAACTTCATAGAAAAACTGTTTTAAATTGTTTTTGTTTGTAGATTTTTTTCAAAAATTCATCAATTAAAAATGTTTAGTTTAAAGGAAGCAGGTTTAATATTCTATCTTATTTGTTTGTTTTTCCAGTGGAAAAATAACTCACATTTTTAATTTTTTGTGTTTGGTTAAGGTAAATTGTTCAGAAACATTGATTAAAGTAGGTTGTGCTGTCTATCTGTAATCCATATAAACTGAGACAATGAATATAAGACAAATTAAACAAACCCATTAAAGTAAAATCCTTTCCTTCTGATTAAACATAACATTACTGCAAGAAAAATGAAACTGTAACATGATTTGCTCTCTGTTATAGGCTTACTTCTTCCCTTGATCTAAAGGAGTTATCTGAATAAATTTACACTTAAAATCATTTTTGAAGTTAATAGTGGTAAAAGAATTTTTCAGATTAGTCCAGCGATTCTTGAGTTTTAAGCAATCATCAACAGTTATAAACAAATGTATATATGGACATTCTGATTTATTTAGATATTAAATGGATATTAAAATTACCAACTCTTTCATAATACTGTAATATTTTTTTTTATTGTAATTATTATAATGGCATTAATGAAGACAGGTAAAGGGTTAATTTTTCTTTATGAATTAATGAATTAATTTATTGTTTCATAAGATACATAGATGATTTTAATATTTAATGACATATAACATTAATCACATAATTTTTTTTTTTTTTTTCAATATGTTTGGTAGGAGCTGACCCATGGACAACGTTCTCATTTATATTCAATGTGGAGCGGAAGTGATTTGCCATTTATTAAATTACCAGAATCATCCGAAAATGCTGATACATGATTTATTTATTTATTTGCATCCATTTTTATTTTTTTTAACATTTGGTGTAAAAATATATTTTAATGTTTTTAATTTTATTTCATTGTCAAAATAAAAAATTATAAATACCATTTGTATGTTTTATATATTATATCTATATTTTATTTTACAATTTCCTGTATGTGATGAATAATAAATTTTTATGGAGGAACTTTAATTATTTCATACATGGATACCGTATCAGATAGAAGTAATATTTATATATATTTTGTTTTTGTTTACAAGGATTTGTGATATTATAATAGGTTAATTTTAAAAATATATTTATTTTGTATGATTTCAAAATCCTAAACATTTTTTTTTCAAACTAAATCTTTTATTACTGTAAATAATTATATAAATAACCTTCACTTATTAGACATTTTCAACTTAAATTTTTCAATTTAGGTACAGTGGTGAACAAATTAATCCGAACACATTATTTTTAACAGAAAATTTTATTTCTATAAGAAAAAATGTTTTAGTCAAACTAATTCAAATTTAATAGTTTATGTTTCCTCCTTTGGTTTTGATTATCTCATTAATCCTTGGCATTATTCTTCTATTAAAGTAGAACAATGATTTTTTATTTTTTCATCTCGAAACCAAACCTGTATTACCGAACTAATAAGTTCAGTTTTTGTGCTACAATTCATTTTCCTAAATCTTCTTCTTAGTATGGCTCATAAATTTTCCATGGGATTCAGGTGCGGGAAGTTCCCTGGCCACAAGAGCACTCACATTTTTTGTTTTTTGAAGAATTTTGCTTTCTTTGATGTGCTAGATCCTGTTGGAAAATGAATTCTGTGTTCTGTGTAAGTGGGACTATTTTTCTTTGGCATATGTTAATATATTTGTCTGATTTCATCATCCCATCCACAGGCATAAGTGCCCTTGGACAAAGAAATGAGTCTCGTCTGAAAAAATAACTTTTTTTCACATTTCAGTAATCCATTCTGTATGTTCCTTTGCCCATTGAACTCTTTTTGTCTTCAGAACCTATGTCAGTAACTGTTTCTTTTAGGTTTCCGAGCAATTCTTCTCACTGCCAACAATCTTCTATAAATTGTCATAGCAGAAAAAATATTCTCACTGGCTCTCAAGCCCCTATTATGATCAGCAGCTGACAATCGTTGATTAATTATGCTTTTTCTTATTAGTAATCGATCCTGTGTAGGCATGGTTTTCTTTTTCCATCCACATTTTCTTTTTCTCTTTGGAGGGACGATACTTGTTTCTCTAAGTTTTCACGTTTTCATTTGCAGTACTTAAACCTAAACTACACTCACTGGCAATCTGTCTTTGAGTTATTTGTGTGTGTTGGGACAGAGCAACAATTTGTTACCACTTGCATGGGGTTATATCCATTGTATTAATTAGAAACGAATGACAAATTAATAACAGAAACCCACAAGGTCACCAAAAACTAGTTGAAATTGAATTATAACAGCACAATTCCCACTTCTGTTTATGTGCAAACTAACATAACCTGAAACACCAAACATTTAGTAGTCTGCCGCAGAATGAAAATTCCATACAACAGAACAAAAATTCCCTTTGTCAGATTAATTTGTTCATTTCTGTATTATTAAAAAACTATATTTTCTTATAAAATATAAATCTAGAACTCTGTAAAGTTACACTGTACTCAATGACTTACAAATACTAAGTCAATTATTAAATTTTGAAGTATAATCAGCTTAGCGACTAAAGTACTTAAAATTGAAGAATTTTTTTATTCAGCTGTTACAAAAAGATCAGATTTTTTGTGAACCAGGAAATCTGCTTTTACCAGATGGGTAAATCAACCAATAAGTTTTTTATGCAACCCTTGGTTAGGAAAGGAGCCTTCAGATAGTATTACAAACGTTTTCTACAATACATAGCTCAGTAAAATAGTGGCTGCCTTACTGTCTATTAAAAGATGCTAGAATGGTATTTTAGATAAAATCAGGATGCAAGAAAAAAAAAAGAGTGAGGGATAAATAAGTGGGATTATCAAACCACAAAGGAGTGTATCTGATTGGAGTGATTTACAATATTACTAAGAGCCAAACAAAAAAAAAATTTTTTATGCACTGATGCTGTTTAATTAATATCATTGTTACAATAAATTTCATTAAACTGTATAACATAATTTTTATTAGTTGTTCTAACATGCAGGAAATAATGAAATGAAATCAATATTATTTCTGTGTTGACATTAGTGTATACCTGTTACTGTTATTTACAATTTTAAAATAAATATACAACATTAAAAAAGAAATATAAACGTTAAATGGTAAATGGTAAACTGTAATACCTCCCTAAATGTCTCTATATAGCTCTTCTCTACCTCTCTCTGTATAATTGTCATCCTTGTTGCTATGTATCCATTCATGTTACAAAAAAAAAAAAACTTTATTTGCTGTCATAATTGAATTCAAATACAGTAATATATTTAATTATTGTTTAAATAATTAAATAAATGTCACACAGATAATTTATGTTCAATGTTAAAAATAATGTAAAATGATACTGTAATGTTATATTAAAATTATATGGTGCTTGTTCATTATATGGACAGTAATTTAAGTTTTTTCTAGTAAAAGGATTTTGATTTTGTTTATATAATTGTATTTAAAAATAATATGTAAATTTTCTTAGCTGTTTGTTATCTTATAAAATTAACTTTTTTTACCCTGATACATTACCATTTAAATTTTAATGTTGTTTAAATTAGTCATGAATGACTAATTTTTAAAATCTGTTAAGAATTTCTATGTATTAATGTTTGTCTCTCCAGGTATAATATATTCCTCATTAAAAACACATTTTAATCAGTGGAACAGTAATAATTTAAGTTTATTAATTATGCGTTGAATTTAAAACATCATTAATTTTTTTTATTGCGTACAGACATAAGAAAATAGTATTCTGTACCATTTTGCTATAATTGTATTTCACCTTTCATGACAAAGTATACAAATACATCCATAATGTTTGACAAGATACTGTAGAATTTCTTGCTGATTAGTTGGGATTAGGAAAAGAATAACGGTTTTGATTTTTTATGATCTTGAAGTTGTAAAAGTGTAAATCCAGATGGGAAACTTGTCTCCCATTAATAAAGTAGAATGTCAGTAATTTAAAATAATTGGAACGTAGATCAGTCGTCCAATTTAAAAGTTTAGTTGTAATTTTTGGATGTAGACGCTTTAAATATCTGAGTAACAGAAATTTAAATTAATTGTAGTTAAATAATAAATTCAAAAATATATACTTTTTTTTATGATTAAAAATACTGTACGAGCAAACTACCAAAAAATATTTTTAAAAGCCAAAAAGATGGTTTTAAATAGACAACTGAGAAATTATTATTTTAATAAATGAAAACTTATTTTAAAAAATTGCTAATGTTTTGCCCCAAAAATTTTTAAGCATTTTACAATTTTAAGATTTTTCACTCTGTGCAAAAGTTGTTAAGTTGGACATAATTCAGTTTCATTTTCATATCAAACTATGCTTCTATCCCATTAAAAGCTTCGTCACGAGTAAACACATTTATTTCGCCCACCTCGTTGCTGATGTCTTCATCCGAATCATTTCCTCTAGCATTTTTATCATATTATTATTATTATTATTAAATCCCGTTATAAATCTGGAACTTTGCTGTATATCAGTCTTTTTACTGTCTTCAATATATTATTCAAACATAGGAACTAAATGGAAAATAGAAGTCATTTTATTAATATTAGTATCCCATCACCTCTATTTAAGTTGATTCATCTTTCTTCTATGATAAGCTATTAGTTTTTTTCACTCTTCTAGTAAATTAGACAGTAAACGATTCCTGACCAGGGTCACAGTCCATCAGATTTAGCTATTTAATAAAAAACTTACTTCTTTCTGATTTGCGCTTTCTTCAACAGTAAATACATGTTTTTTTTTTTATAAAAAGTGGCTGCATCAATATTACTACATATGGTTGGTTGTCTACTCTCAGGCTTAAGTTGCAGTTAATATAATTGTATGGCTTAATTAATTGTAAGGCAGCAGAATGTTGTATATATAAAGGAACTGATATACTTACAGTTTACTTCAGAATTCAAATTAAAATAGAAGAGAGTATTCCAAATAGTTCATATACTAATTCATTAATCTTAGTTTCATTGTTTTCATGTATTTATGAAGGAAATATTAGGGTAAGGACAAGATGAGCAGGTCACAGTATTAGTTTAGTTCACAGTATAGGTTCAATCAGTATAGTTCACTTTGTAAATCATTATTATAATGTAGGAATAAATACACAGTGAGCATGTTGTTGTGGTACAGTTCATGGTTTATATGGAGGCCTAGTGATGATTTCACATTAAGCATGATGTAAAATCAAACTAGTTTGATTTTTCGTTGTCAGTTTATCCAAACCTAGCTATGTGATCAGTTTTATACAAAGTTATTTCTTCCTCCAAACTCTTTTCAGAGAACCTTTTCTTCATCAAAAACAAGATTGATGTCCAGGTTACATGTAATATGTAACAACACGCTCATTTAACTATGGTTTGAGCAAATTAAAGATGTTTCTACTGTCATTCTCAAGTAAGATTGAAATTTCGTCTGGGTCGGCTCTAACTTTCATGAAAAGATGATATTACCTGATTCTTTTTTCTTTTTTTTTTGTTAATTGGATGAATGGCAAATCTACAGTTACATTAGGATTTGTTAATCTCTCCACTTTGTTGATGATGATTTATCACTGTTGAATAAAATATTACTCATCAGTAATATTTCTTGTTGCTTCATCAAATAAAAGTGAAGCGTTGTAGATCATCTCCTCATTATGTTTTGCAAACCTTCACGAGCTACACCATTCACCATCACTGTGATCCCCTCGCTTTGTCTTTACTTCAGGGGTTTTTATCTTAGAAATGTATATAATATATGTACTTAAATGAGCAGTAAATAGAAAAAACTGACTTTTTTGATGTTCAAATTGTTGATATTTTACTAAATTTTTAGTCTCTTGCTATATTCATTTGTTAAATGACTGATTAAAATCGGATGACTTTGTACATTTCCATATAGAAATAAATATTTATTATTACTAAACATATGATTACAATTAAATATGAAAAATGACTTATTTTATATTCTCATTAAATTCTGTTTCTTTATATTTTAGAAACTCAATTGTTATATCTTTTGTGGTTTATGAAATCCTAACATCCAATTTATAGAACTGAAAAAAAAACATCTTATCTAATCTATTTATCAGGTGCAGAATAAGTTTGTAATTAGTGACCCATTTTGTATTGAGCAACTTAAGAATTTTATGACTGAAAAAAAATGTCAAGTCCATGTAAAATGAACAAGTATCCTTTATTCTGTTTTAATGTTATATTAATTTATTTGATTTACGTGGTATAAATATTATTTATTGAATATATTATTTTTTAACTTTTGATTATCGCCTAATACCTGAAGAGTTCAGCTGCAATTTGCTATTAATTTATTATGTTGGAATTATATAATTTAGTTAATTTGATACATTTCATAAAATCAATTTCTAATTAATTTTAAACAAGCATATATTAATTTTTTTTTTTTTTGGAATCCAAATTACTTAAATTGATGGGGGATTACATTTTAAAATCTATAAAAAAAAATTTAAGTAGAGTAGAATTTTAAATTTTACATCACTGCTTTATAATAGTTGAGATTTTTTTATCTACTGGTGATTGAAACATAATGTCAATTTAGATTATATTAAATCTGCTGTTCAATTGTCTTGAGTATTGTGATGCTAATATAAAATGATACTTTAATGGTAATAAAATGAGAAGTAATATGTTTTTCTTAACTACAATAATCTCTTGAATTATTTAAAGGTTAATATATAACTATTTCTTACAAGTTGATTTATGTGAATTAAGACAGTATTTATGGCAGTATGTTTTTTTTCCATTCTGCTTTATTGATTAATAAATATATCTGTATCATTAACTGAATTTTTTAATAGAGTATTGAAAAAGAATCCATCAGTTGAGGTATTGTTTTGATTTTAAGATTATCTTCAGTTTTTATTTTTAATTGCAACTCATAAAAAGAAAAAAGTGTAGTAGTTATGATTTTATTTGTATTAATTATATTATTTTTTTATGGAAATCTTGACATGGCTACAAAATGTATTAGCCATTATTAATATACATCAAAATAAATTTCTTTCCTTTATATCTTATCTACTGTCATAATTAACTACACATTCTGTCAAGTTGTCACAAATTAGATGGAAAATATATCCTAGCAAAGACTATTACACTCGCTCCAAAAAGTAATTATTGGAAGTGTAAAACCAATTAATTCATTTATACCTTAAAAATCTCTATTACCTGATAGTTTGCCTGATCACTTATAGAGAGATCACCTCAAGACAATATAGAGCCCTCAGACAATAATGATGTACTCATCCCTATTCACAGAACTGCCCTTTAAGTTATGTCAGCTGTTCAGAAAATGAGGAAGTCACATGATATAATTTGTCAATAATTAATATAAATTAATAAAATGAATTATAAAACATTGATTTTTGCACGTGATATGGTAATATGTAAAACTGATGAAAAAGAAGTGGTAGAATGGAACAAAAAAAACAGTTTAAAATGAATGAGGAGAAAAGTGAGATTCTGTTAATGGCAATAAAAAGAGAACTATTATATTGGAGAAACATAGCTTAATATCACTGACAGATTCTAATATTTGAGTTCTAGACTAACAGCAGGTGGGAGGATAGTAAGGTAGTAAGAAATTAGCCGATTGCAGGAAGAAGGAAGGTTCTACCAACCATTAAGTATACAAAAGCAAATTTATATTATAAAATATTAAATATAAATTATATTATGATCCTAATATATATGCAGCTGAAACATGGACAATGGACAGAAAAGGATTGGAAATTTCCGCAAGCAGAAAAAATTATTTTTTTAAGAAATATAATGAAAGGAACAAGAATAAGGAATGTACAAATAAAGAAGAAACTCTGAGTAAATATTGTACAAGAGAGTTGGGTTGAAAGAAGGTGGTTTGGGCACCTCAGGAGAATGGTAGAAGACAGAATACAAAGGCAAATGGAAGAAAAGCAAAGTGAAGGAAAAATCCAATAACCTTTTGGGAGACGGTGGTATAAGGAAAAAGATGAGAAGTATAAGTAATTAGGACTAAATAGAAAGGTTGTGATTTACATGGTCAGAGTGCTTAGAGAGGCTTAGTCAGCAGCCAGACCTAGTAAATTGGAACAGGGATATACAGTGTCAGAAAAAAGTTTAAGACCACTTTAATAAAAACACATTATTTATACAAAACAATATTTTTATTAATTCGGAGTATATTACAAAAATATTTTAAGTCAATATTCTTAGTCTAATAATCAATTGGGCCTCCTTTAGCCTTGTAGCATGCTTTAATCCTGTCAGGAATTGAGTGGATCAGCTTTCTGCACTCTTCACGCGTAACCTGTTGCCATAAACTGCAGACTGCCAGTCTTAATTCTGCTCCGTTTTTGGGCTTCTGCTTTGCTAAACGATAGGCCATGGTGTTCCAAAGATTTTCAATAGGGTTGAAGTCTGGACTTCGTGCTGGCCAGGGAAGCAGCTCAATATCTTGGGCAGCAAACCACGTCCTAGTTGCCTTAGATGTGTGGCAAGGGGCATTGTCCTCCTGGTAGATGTAACTTTCCCCGAGAAAGAAGGATCTCCAGGTCCTTCCGATGTAATGCAATCTCATTTGACACAGATTTTTTACCCATATTGACAGCACAATATTCACTCTCCTGTAACCTCAAATTGTGTAGTAAAAATAACAGTAAAATCAGCTGTTTGGAGGGAAGAGATAGATCAGGTGAGCCAATCCACTTTCAAAAACAACTACAATATATGTTTGGTGCCCATTAAAAGAAGCCAGGAAAATTTTAAATCTTGAAAAAATTCTCAGTTTTTTTTTAGATTTTTGTTTCATTTTGGAAAACATTCAAAGTCCCTAAAAAGGGTCAAATAATTTTTTTTGTAATT